>VNJZ01010940.1:0-14736 GCA_008042795.1 Drosophila asahinai
ATACAAAATGAGACAGCCCAAAAATGATAACCAAGACGCAATAATAGTGGCCTTTATGAAGTCCAATCCTGACGTGGCCGCGGGATATTCGCCGAGCTCAAAAGATGTCATTGCCGCAAAGTGGCAGCAACTCGTTAAAGGCCTTAATTTAGAAGGTCTTCCGGTGAAAGGAGTTATTGTAAGTGCACACTAACTGCTAAGTTAAGAGATTTGCGGGCACATGCAGCCAACCTACGAATTCAGCTTTATACAAAATGAGACAGCCCAAAAATGACAACCAAGACGCAATAATAGTGGCCTTTATGAAGTCCAATCCTGACGTGGCCGCGGGATATTCGCCGAGCACAAAAGATGTCATTGCCGCAAAGTGGCAGCAACTCGTTAAAGACCTTAATTTAGAAGGTCTTCCGGTGAAAGACATTCTTTTTCCATTATAATTAAAACAAATAATGCTAGTGAAATCAGCTTTCATTGTTATTAAAAAAAGTAATGCTAAATATTTAACTACATATGAAATAGTAATGCTAATGAAAAAGCAATTCATTACTTTTTAAGAAGTAATGCTAATGAAAAATCAATTCATCATGAGCATTTATAACGAAATGTTTTCACAGAGACTGCAAATGCACGCAGCGAAAGTGATTGCTGACATTCACACACAAACACATACACGAACGGGCAGGCGCATCGAGCTTTTACTCGCTGCTTTGATTTTTATTTTGTCTTGAAAAATGCCGAAATAAATATATCGCGCTGGTCGCAACAATTACTTTAGTCGCAATTTGTTGCCCCTATGAGGGCTGTAAGTAACTGTGAGACCACTCAGTTGAGCAACTGACGAGGTAAACTTTTCAAACCCGGGGCCCGAGCCAGACGGATCCAAACTGCTTGCGCCTCTTCCACTGCCGCTTAGGCGTTTAACGCAACAGCGAGTGCCAGTCCGAACAGCCGGGTAGAGCTGGAAAAATATCAGCCGATACATCGATGTTTACCTGTTATCGTATTATTAAAGTTTTACGCCGGGATTGAAGTGAACGCAAATACGTAGGCGCCAATAAAATTAATAATAAAATATTATTCAAATGTTTTTTATGTGTTAAATCGCATGTAATGGGCCTTGCCTTCATGGCTTTTATTATTTCCACATTATCCGCGGCGAAGCGCTCCAACTCCACTCCACGCTGCTTGCGAAATAAATAACAGCTGCTTATTGATTAGATCTGGCAACCTTTTTACCAGTTTCGCTCTCGGAATTCCGTCCATCTTAGTGCACAACCGAACGGAAAATCAGAAAGTTCTTCTTCTTGCTCTTTTCGTTCTATATTTCTTAAATTAAGTTTTCCGCTCACGGAAGCTTTTCGCCTCAAGTTGGTAGAATCTGCGGCTCTAGGCTAAAAGATTCCTGTGGGCTGCAGTGGTTCCTGTGGGCTGCAGTGGTTCCTGCCAGTCTTAAGTCTCCAGTCGAGCGGCCAGCTGGCGGAACCACGTGAAATCGTGGTTGTTACTTAGCAGCAAATTGTAAAATAAAGTCTAGCCCATTTATTTTTAATCTTAGTTAATATTGGCTTGAGTTTTAAATTGAATTTAATTTTCCGCCAAATCAAAACCAAAACAATAAAATCAGCCAACCACCAGACGGTGGTCGGGACGGCCCGAAGCGGGCGGATCGCAACAGCTTGCGCCGCTTCCAGTGCCGCTCAGGCGCAACGCCACGGCCCGAGCCGTGCGGAACCAACAGCCGCTCAGGCGCAAAGGCGAGTCCCAGTCCGAACATCTGTGCTTATTTATTTTGTTTGATTTGGCAACACTGCTTGGCGTAGCAAAAATTAATTGTAACACCCCTCTGGCATGGAGTGGCTGCTGCCAGCCAACTTTTGGCAATGTTTGTGCTACGACAGAAGTAGCAAAGCTCTACTGCAACAGTGTAAAAAAAAATACTGTAAGCAATTTGGCATACAACTTTATTATTTTACGTGGTTGTAAAAAAAAAATCGAAATGGAGAAAAAATACATGGCAAAGTCCACGAATCCGCATTGTTATTAATATGCAAAAATGTACATATATATTTAATTAAATTGCAACCCTAATATTATTATATCAGTCGCCTCCACAGGCAAGACTGGAACATGAGCATGATCCTTGTTTGGCATTTATGGCAGCGGCATCAACCATTGTGGCATTTAATCTTCGTAGCTCCTTGAACAGGCGATTTTGATTGAACGCAGAGTACAACACATACTACAGACAAACGGATGAACACACAAAAATGTTAAAGTCGAAAAATGCATACACATTGGTCGATTTTTGTTTGCGCTTTTGGAAAATTAATTATACGATTCGTAAGGCTACGGATAAAAAATTGTTTAAGGCGATATTTACAGCCAGTTTCAATAAATGGCATTCACATAATTAGAGCTAAAGTCGGAACTATTTTTTCAGCTCCGTAAACCAGCCATCCTAGAACCAACCGTAACACTTGCGTTGTCAGTGCGAATTCCAATCAAGTTAGCAAGGTTTAATTTAACGTTGCATAATTCAGAGACCGAGACCGAGTCGGAGTTGGAGAGAGAATCAAAATCAGAGGCAGAGGCTCTTCGCAATCCTTTTTGAGTCGTCTTCCTCGAGCGGATTTAGGGATAAAGTGGATAAAGTGGGGACCAGCGTCTGGGAAGCGGATAATTCCGCGACTACGACCACGTCCGCGAGTAATACCACCATTCGGGAGCAAATCCATAGTTGCTCTTGTTGTTTTTTTACGAGCTGTTAGGTTTTTTTATATAGTTTTTTATAGTATAAAATGGAAAACTATGAAAATGCGAGTATCAATTACTAGACGATATATATATGCATATATATTTATATATGTAATATATATGTATATGTATATGGTATGTATGTAATATTTTATTATTTGTTGTCAAAGGTCGAAAACATATTTATTTAACATTTTATTATGTTTCGGTGGTAGCCTTCTGTTTTCCCATTATAAACCATACTGCATTTAATTTAATAATATGGTTCATTCAAACTTTTCTTATTCAATCCTAAATAATAATTGTTACGAATCTGTATAATTAATTCCTACGGGCACCTCCGCATTTGGTAAATGCAGCTCTTCTTGAGAATGCTTTTATTTATCTTCCTTCTCCGAGAGCTGGTCACACTTTACAATATGGCTTCTTCTCAGATCTTCTAGTTTTACTGCTAGAAACTGGCGGGACGCATGTCCATACTTCCGATTCCTCCATCTTATATATAGCAATAGCCAGAATTAATGTTTCAAAGGTAAATTGCAGTCCTAGGACAACGCAATAGATATTGAAATGTGACTACGTAAGGCATGAAGGATAAACAACGTGATGAACAACCTGGTAGATTGTGTTGACAAAATTCAAGCTTAAATTTAACTTCTTTTATCTATGGCCTTGTTTTTATTCATCGACCACTGTGAGGAGCTTTAAACACATATAATAGGTAGCCATGGGTGGGCCATGTTTCAGTAAGACGAGCATGTGTGTAATCAAACTATTACCTCTAATTTCGTAGTAGTAATTGGAATGCTGCAGTTCCATCGAATCAATTAAAGTGGATCTTGACATTTGGCTGCGTGGCCACCAAACTGAGTGAATAAATGGGCGGACTTAACTCTATGAGCTATCAGATAAGCGGCAGGGATTTGGCCAGGGGTGGCCGTTTCCCATTGATTTCCATTTCCAAATTAAATGCGCTGAACGGAATCGCATTAGGCCCCGCATCGAGTCAAGGCGAATCGATATGCGGATATTATAAATTGAACTGACAATTGCAAAGTTTCCCACAGCAGCTCCTCCATGGCTAGCTGGCCAGCTGGAGCTGGGGGATGGATTAGACCAATTGACGCATGCCAATTGGCTGTAATTGAATGAGAATTCGAGTTCGAACCAAACCTGTCTGACCCTGGTTGGCCAGAGGTACTTGGTGGGCAGCTAATTTAATTATGCCGTCTTGGCGGACAAATCTCTTGGTTTACGCAGCTCATTTTTCAAGCGGCCAAGGTCGAGAACAGGTTGCCCTGATGGATCAGAGTCCGGGTATCCCAGCTTCCTTGTTCCCCCTTCAGGTGTAATGTAAATGTTTGTGTGCCATAGTGCATTCATCCCAAACGATTATTTTACACCGTTTCAGCACTGTGGCCATGGAGAATTGATTGAAGGAGCTGCTTGGCCTCCATCTAATAAGGATGCTCCAATGTCAGATCGCATCTCGGCTGTTCTTAAGACCAAAAGGCACGCACTTGATGCTGCTCGGGAGAAATGTATAAAGGTATCTTTACATGATTTGAGATATTTTTGATCGCAGTTCAGTGGCACGCTATACTCTCATGCGAAGCCTGATGGAGGTTACTTTATCCACTGTCCCCAATTATGGCGCCTTTCTGCAAAAACTATTGCCCCTGTAATTGGAGTGGAATGGGACCATGTGGCCGGGTGAAAACTTTTTCGTTCTAATTTGCAGCAATTTGCATAATTTGGATGGGGTGGTCGGCAGGGTGGGCAGGATAGATGGATGGATTCTGTATAAAAGGACCTGGTCGAGCGGCGGGCTTTCAACAGTCTCACCAACAGTATGACAGCCCCGAAGCACCTCGAAATGGACAACGAAGTGGAAGTGGATTCGACAAGGGCTCTGGCCAACCACTGGCGATTCTTCAGGCTGATCGGTGTGAATCCGCCGGACGGCGATACCTTTTGGGGGCGTTATTACCGCATCTACTCTGTCATGTGGAGCTGCCTCTTCCACATCACCCTTAGCGTGTCATTTGTGGGTAGCTTGCTGCTGTCCAACTCGCTGGAATCCTTCTCCGAGAGCCTCTGCGTGGCCATGCCGCACTCGCTCTTCCTATTCAAGATGTTCAACGTGCTATGGATGCGGCGCCCGCTGCAGTATAGCCACCGGGTGTTCCGTCGCCTGGACAAACGCCTGGGATCCGTACAGGAGCGCCGCATCGTCGCCGAGGGCGTCGCCTTTGGAGAGTTCATATTCCTGCAGATCGCGCGCGGCTGTGTCACTATATTGTGTTTTGGCATCCTCTACATCGCCGTGTCCAGCGAGCGCACGTTGATGTTTCCCTCGTGGATCCCGTGGAACTGGCAGACCGGCTCCTCCTTGGTCTTTTTGGCCACCGTCGTCGGGCATACGATTGCCGTCTCCGAGACCGCCCTGATAGTGCTCGTCACTTCCACCTATCCGGGCACGTACCTCATCCTGCTCAGTGCCCACACCAAGGCTCTGGCCTATCGCGTAAGTTGCCTGGGCTACGATAGCCAGCAGACGCAGGATCAGGTCCAGCAACTCCTGATTGGCTACATCCGGGACCACCAGACAATACTGCAGTGAGTATCCTCAGTATGCTGGCTAGGCAAAGGCGAAACCTCCTATCTTGCAGCCTGTTCAAGCTCCTGGAGCAGTCGTTGTCGATGACATGCTTCCTGCAAGTTTTCTGCACGGCCTGCAGCCAGTGCACCATCTGCTACTTCCTGATCTTTGCGCGGGTCGGGATCATGCGCTTCGCGCACATGGCGAGCATTCTGGTGGCCTTCACCACCGAGACGCTGCTGCTCTGCTATACCTCGGAGTTGGTGGGCCAGGAGGGCGACAACCTCCTGGCGGCCGTATACAGCTGCAACTGGCTGGACCAGTCCGTCCACTTCCGGCGGCTGCTCGCCCTTATGATGGTGCGCTGCCAGAAGCCGCTGATCCTTGTCGGCGGCGTGTTGGTGCCCGTGCGCATGCATACCCTCGTTGCGGTGGGTGCACCGCTATGACCTTTGTAATCCTGATGCCCTAACCATTCGGTCGTTGCAGGTCTTGAAAGGTGCCTACACCATGCTCACGGTGCTAAATGAGATGCGCACGACGGAACTGGAATAATAGAGGTTCAAGGACCTCAAAGGCACGCACACATCCCCAGGACGAATTGTAGAATGTAGAAGATTCTGGGGAATGTCTGGCATAGGCACTCACAGTAGACCCTTTAGTTTTACAATCTACACACACTACTGGTGGAATGGGAACCTTGTGCGCTTACTGTCACTGTGCCGGCAGAGGCTGGACGGAGAAATTTGCTGGCTCGCGAGTCGGGGCTCAGGCCCATGGTCCACGCCAATTTAAATTTTTCCTCCCTTCCTTAGGGTCTGTTTGACCCTTTTTTTTTATTACGTAATTATTCAATTTTTTTCTCCCAAAACTGCATAAAAGAAAGATTTGTTTAATATGTTTTTATATAAAACAAGAAAGAAAGCTAACTTCGGTAAGCCGAAGCTTGTATACCCCTGCAGTCTGCAATTGGATCATTGAAAATCGATCCATTTTGGTAAAAATTAAAAAATATCAAAGTTTGTACATTTTTATAACATTTACCTACACATTTTACATTTTACATGTATAATTTTACATTTTCATATAAATCAACCGATCGTTGGCCGCTATATGATATAGTTGACCGATCTTAATGAAATTAAAATCGTAATTCCAGTACCGTAAAAACAGCTATGTATATCTAAAAATACGTTGAAAAACAGGAATGTTATAATTTTTGTTCCATTAATTTTCCTATCATTCCTATGGCAGCTATTAGATATTGTGGTCCGATTCCAACCGTTCCGACATATAAAGTAACTGCAATAGGATGAAGACTATTTGCAAAGTTTTATTTAGATAGCTCAAAAACTGAGGGACTAGTTTGAGAAACAACGGACAGACGGACGCGGCTAAATCGACTCGCCTGGTGATGCCGATCAAAAATATATACACTGAGGAGCAAAACTGTAACACCATTTTCGATTTCTTACTTCAACGGTCTGTGTCTTGAGTTCTATATAATGCATGCTGAAGATCTTCGACAAGATGCAAGTGTATGATAACGATAATCATTGCCCAAGAAACATAATCATTTCGCTGACCCCCTCCCCCCCCCTGGGTGATTACGTAATATATGGACAGCCCCTCAGAACAGCTGTTGGGTAAGAGCAAAGACCAATATAATAGATGCCGGATGCCCGTATATTTGATTTGCAATATAGTAGCTATTTTTCTGATACGTCTACATTTTATTTCCATAAGTTGCAGAAAAAAAAAAAAAAAGTTCCTTCTTCAAAATAATAATAAAGCTGTGAGAAAGCTTTACGTCTATAAGCCTTCATTCATCTCTCTCTCTCTCTCTCTTAGTCCCAATTTCCAAAGGAGTAAGGTAAGGTAATACGGTAAGTTTAAATAATAAATAAAGCATCATTCAAGTAAAGTCCGAAAGAAAAGGAAAGGAATGGATTGAGTTGCCCAACGCTCGCACTGCGATCCGCTGTGGCTGTGCTTGGAATGACTTAAAGGTAGGTTCTATTTCTTGTTTGCCATGTAGGTCGGCAAACGGGTCCGGGTTCGGTTCGCCACACAGGACTCGTCCAAGTTGGCAGAGCCTCGATTTGCGTGGGGCATCGTACGGCGGCGCAAGACGAAGGCTCTCGGCTTGGTCTCAGGGGAGCTCTTAGCGTTGGCTACTTCGGAGATGGGCTGCAGTAAGCGCCTTGTTCCCGACGGCGCAATGGGCGACTTCGATCCTCGACGCTTCCTCGCTCCCTCCGTCCTGTTCTCGTTCTGTTCGGGAATCCTGGCAGGCAGCGTCTGTCTGGAGCGCAGGGATATCGGAGGTCTGGACGATGCCGCACCGGCAGTGGAGGACTTGGCGGCCTCCAGGCGACTCTGGTTCTGAATGTCGGCCACCTTGTCGAAAATCTCGTCGTCGTCTTCTTCTTCGTCGTCGCTCTCGGAGGCGACGCAAATGGAGGCCACCAGCTTGGAGTGTCGCAGGTCGTGCGTGTTGTCGTGTGCCCGATGGTGCTGCTGATGCGCCAGCAGCTCGGCGAACCTATCAAAGACGTCATCGCCCTCCTCCTCCTCCTCCTCCTGCTCAGCGCTGACAGCAGCGCCCGCCGAGATGCTGGGCGTGACGACGATGCAGTCGGCGCAGCGGTAAGTGCTTGCCCTCTTGTCGGTGCAGCAGGCATGCATCGGATTGGAGCCGCACATGGTGCAGTACAGCAGGTCGGCGCCACCGACGCGGGTGGCGGCGGTTGGTTTCCGCAGGCGACACTGAGGCGCAGTGCAGTTCTGGGCCCGCTGCAACTGATCCGCAAAGGCGTTTGGCTCCAGCTCCCAGGAGGCGTCGCTGTTGGGTATCGAGATCCCGAAGCGCGCCACTTCGCCGAACTTCTCCTCGTCCTTGCAGAGCGGACACTTGAAGAAGTAGCCCGCCGAGTTCGCGTACAACTGGAGGCACTGGCGATGGTACCACCCGTTGCGGCAGCACGGCGATTGCACCGCCCTCGCCACGCTAAAGCGTTCGCCATGAGCCACCAGCGCGTCGAAACAGATCAAGCACTGCTCCGTCGGTCCGGGCCGATAGCGGCACTTGGGCACGTGATGGCTGCAGTAGGAGTTGTAGCTGCCGCTGTACTGGTTGACCGCCAAATTGTCCACGCCGCACTTGGTGTGGAAGTTGCGGCGACAGTGCCTGCGGCAGCATCCAATGTTGGCACCAAGCCTCTGGCAGTAGTAGCACCTGATCGTGCGGCAACGGGTCACCTCCATTAGGATGTCTTTCTTGAGGAAGTTCAAGATGCCGTTGCGTTTAGTTCCGTTCTGGACGAGATTCGAGCTGAGGTACTATGGGGAAACATATTATAAAATAACAAACATCCTTCTGCGGCGGCTGGGGGAGAGAACTTACCAAACAGTTGCAGTGCACCACCACCTGATCCTGCCTGTGCACCTTGCCGAATATTAATTCGTCGTCTTCCTTGCTGCAGCACAGCACACACGCTTTCTCCATGTTGGAGCACGGGATGGAGGAGCACAGCAGACAATAAAAAGTAAATTCGCGAGGATTCGGATCACTTGGACGCCGCCGCTCGATCGAGCAATCTCCCGCGCAAAAATCGAGATATCGATAGAAACTCTGGCAGCACCAGTGTTGGCAAAGGAATTTTTGTTGAAAAAAAAACCATGGGGAAAAATAAAATATTTTAAATTAGACAAGTCCAGCAATTCCCTTGTCTAATTCTAGTAAACTCTGCAAATTCAAAAAAACTCGGTACAGAGAAGGTAAAGAAAGCTAGTTGTTGCAAGGGATTGATAGACGGACGTAACCAGGTGGCAACACTGTCGCTTATCGATAAATAAACAAAACAAATTCCGCTGCCGCAGCAAGTGTATTTAATTTAAAATTAATTCACTCGCACTCGCAGATATGTCGCTCTCGCGCCTGAACACACTGATGAAGCTGGCTCCCAGAGCGGAGGTAAAGAAAGCTAGTTGTTTCATCGAATTCATAGACGGACTTCTTGGAAGCCCGCAACCAGGTGGCAACACTGTCGCTTATCGATAAATAAACAAAACAAATTCCGCTGCCGCAACAAGTGTATTTAATTTAAAATTAATTCACTCGCACTCGTAGATATGTCGCTCTCGCGCCTGAACACACTGATGAAGCTGGCTCCCAGAGCGGCCGGTAGGTAGTGGTGGGTCAACATCAACATCAATCCCTGACCGGGCCTGCCGATAGGACGAACTGCCCGCCCTCTGGTCCAAGATCTGCTGCAGTTCAAAGTCCGCGTATAAGGCGATGAACCTTTGCCTTTTGTTAAGTGAACCAGATCAGTAACTCTCTTTGCCGACAGCTGTCCGTGCCACCGTCCAGATGCAGCCCCAACGGAATTTGAGCGCACAGGCGGAGCCGGGACACTCCTCCGGTCAGTTCAAGACCCTGGCCATCAGCACACCCAAGCCGTTCGTCTTCCATGTGGAGCTGCACCGGCCCACCAAGTTCAATGCCATCAACAAGCAAATGTGGCTGTAGGTGTTGCCGCCTCATTCCTGGCTTGATATTGCCCCCTAACCGCCGTGTACTCCCCAGAGAGATCAAGGACTGCTTCGAGGGACTGGCCATCAATCCAGACTGCCGGGCCATCGTGGTGTCCGCCGCCGGCAAGCACTTCACCGCCGGCATCGACCTCAACGACATGATGGGCCTGGGCATGCAGTTGGCCGAGGTCGATGACGTCGCGCGCAAGGGCGTCATCCTGGAGCGCATGATCCGGCTGTACCAGGATTCGATGAGCAGCCTGGAGCGTTGCCCCAAGCCCGTCATCGCGGCCGTGCACAAGGCATGTATCGGCGCCGGCGTTGACCTGATAACCGCCTCGGACATTCGCTACTGCACCGAGGACGCCTTCTTCCAGGTCGCCGAGGTGGAGATCGGCATGGCCGCCGATGTGGGCACCCTGCAGCGACTGCCCAAGGCGTTGGGCAGCCAATCGCTGGCCCGCGAACTCTGCTACACCGGCCGTCGCTTCGAGGCAGCCGAGGCGCACTCCTCGGGCCTGGTGAGCCGTGTCTTCCCCGACAAGGATTCGTTGGTGAGCGGAGCCGTGGCCCTAGCCGAAACCATTGCCAACAAGAGCCCCATTGCCGTGCAAACGACCAAGGAGAACATGGTCTATTCGCTGGAGCACACCAACCAGGAGGGATTGGACCACATTGTACGTTTTGATTGCTCCGAGTGCCAAGAACTAATTCCCTTCTCCCTTGCAGCGCCTGCTCAACAAGCTGATGTTACAGTCGGAGGACTTTGCCCAGGCCGTGGCCGCCCAGCTGACCAAGGACGAGAAGCCCGTCTTTGCCAAGCTTTGATTTTTTCATTGTATTTGCCATTTGCCACGCATCATTCATAAATAAACGAGCCAACTGTACGACAGGATTCAGACAGGATTCACAGATGGATGCGGATGCGATGGAGCGACTTATGACTAGGAATTTGATAACGAACGAACACCTTGCACCTTACAATTAGCCGGAGGCTTCCCGCTTGCACAGCTCCTCCAGGGCGCGCGGATCCTTAACGCAGACGTCGGTGAGAACCTCCACTTGGCCGCGCTCGTTGATCAGCAGATCGTCCTCGATGCGAATGCCGATGCCCCGAAACTCGGGCGGCACATCGCCGCAGTCCTGGCCAATGTAGATGCCCGGTTCCACGGTGAACACCATGCCGGGCACAATGCGTGTGTTGCGCGGCACATGCGGCGTATCGTGCACGTCCATGCCCAGGTAGTGGGAGACGTGGTGCGGACAGAAGCGGTAGCCCTGGCCGGCCAGCTCCTTGTAGTCGCTCACCGACTTGCCCACCAGCCCGATCTCCTGCAGGTACTTGCCCAGCTTGAAGCATGTCGTCTCGAACAGCTGATCCAGGGTCTCGCCGCCCGGCTTCATTACCGTCGCAATGATATCGCCCTGCAGCTGGTGCAGCATCTCGTACAGCGAGCGCTGCGGATCGGTGAACGTCCCGCTGGCTGGCCATGTGCGCGTTATGTCGCTGGTGTAGCCGCCATACTCGCAGCCGGCATCCATCAGCACCAGGTCCTGCGGCCTCAGCACCTGGCTGTTGCTCACATAGTGGATGACGGTAGCATTGCGCCCGGCGGCCACGACGGGCGGATAGGCCAGGTAGCTAGCGTCGCGCATCCGGCACTTGAAGTCGATGGCGGCGAACAGATGGTGCTCCGACTGCCCGGGCCGCGACTCCGCCATCACCTCGTTGAAGGAGCGGGCGGCGATGTCGCAGGTGCGTCGCATCAGCTGCATCTCGGCGGGCGACTTGAGCAGACGCATGGCCTCCAGGAAGGTGTAGGCGGGCAGCAGGGGGCGCTGCTCCGTGCCGCTCAGCCGCAGCATGTTCTCCGTCAGCGGCGGCAGGTCGGAGCTCTTCTGGTCGAACCAGATGTGCGGCTTTAGGTCGGCCGCCCTCTTGGCCAGCACGGTCTCCAGCTTGTCCAGCGGATGGGCCTCCGTTACACCGAAGAGCGGCACTGCCAGTTCGGGGCCGGTGCGTGGACCGTCCCAGAGTTCGGCGTGCGGGTCCTTGGGGCGCATAAAGAGCTCGGCGTGCACGTTCTGGGCCTCGTCGATGACCAGCAGCAGCACGGCGTCCGGCTCCAGGCAGCCCGTCAGGTAGTAGAAGTCCGAGTTCTGCCGGAAGACGTAGGGGATCTTGCCGCTCATGTACTTCTTCGAGGCGGCGCCCAGAACGAGCTGTTTGGATTGGGTAGGGATTGGCGTTAGTACCTGGCTGGATGCGCCTCCTTCTGGCCTGCACTTACCATGTGAGAGCTGCTGGAGTGGCCGTTGAACTCGGCACCGAAGCTGCGTGCATAGGCGCGGATGTTGTGCATCAGCTGCACCCGCCGCTCCTTAAACTCGTCCAGCTCCACACCCGGCACTAGTTCGTCCGGCCGGATCAGATGCGGATGCGACACGCTGGTGGGCTGGCCCAGGCTGCCCGTCTGCTGGCGCAGGATCTGGGCCACGCTGCGCACCTCTGCCGCAGTTACGGTGGACTTGCCGCCAGGACTGCTGCCGGAGCTCGTGGCATGTCCCTTGCACAGGCGCGGCCGCAGGTACGTGGGAACGCCGGCGGTGCGGCGAAGCCCGGCCGTGAGGGCTAGGCGCTCTAGGCGCCTCAGGGCATTCATCTTGGTTCCGGATCCTCTTGGCTTGCCGATCGAACTCAACAAATTTTCCACATAAGGGAACCGAATAACTGACAAAAACAAAAACAACTATACGGAATAAAAACAAAAGCTGACAGGGTTGCCAGACTGGTTTACCTACAAATAAAAAAAAATCTGATCTTAAAAATCTGATTTTCAGCTTTAAATTAATTATGAAAACCTCGAAACTCAATTAAATAATAAGGATTAAAAAAAACAAAGATAATTTTCAGATCCCTAATGCAGACATAATTGTTGTTTGAACAAAGAAGCAAAAGCGCCACTATTTCAAAAAGTTATAAAAGCGATAATTATCGCTTATAAGCTATCGATAGATATGTTACTACGAACTAAATTCATCGGTCTACTGAATTTATATTTCTTTTGTAAGTTTTTACCCAGAAAGTTCCTTATCTTCCTTAAAGAATTTGTTAGTATTTAATATTAAAACATTTATATATTCCAAAAAGGTATGCTTTGAAATTAAAAAAAAATAACGTTTCAAATCATTAATGGGTTGGCACTAGAAAAGATCCATGAACATCTGGCGCAGTACTTCGTTCTGACTGAGATCGAAGCCACTGTCGTCGCTGATCAGCTGAGATGACTCTGCTTGCACCGAGGAGATGGTTGTGTCCTTGGATTCTTCAGCACTGCTTTCGTTTTGATCCTGGCCCTTGGCCTTCTTCTGCAGCAATCCGATGGGATCTTGATAGGAGCGCTTGCGATTTTTAACATTGTATTTTTCAGCATTGCTCTTGTTTTGATCCTGACCCTTGGCTTTCTTCTGCAACAACCCGATGGAATGTGGATAGAAGCGCTTGCGATTTTTGGCATTGTATTTTTCAGCATTGCTCTCGTTTTGATCCTGGCCCTTGGCTTTCATCTGCAGCAAACCGATGGGATGTGGACAAAAGGGTTTGCGATGCCGCATAAAGGCGCTGCGGGAGCTAAGCGGAGTGCGGGGCGAATTCATCTTGGTCGAAATTTGACTTTCCTATTTGGCTTTAACTCCGGGAATGACTTGTTTGTTTTTTTGACAGTTAGTTGGGGTAGGGTTGCACCTGACTCAAAGTTTAAGGATTGTCACTGCTGCAATTAATCGGGAGCGGCGGGAGCCGGAGCCTCCGCTGGCTCGGCCGCTGGAAACTCGCACAACGACATGGTGCGCGCCTACTGCATGCGCTCCCTGACCCGCCAGTTTGACTTCCGCAACACGAGCGTCACGGACGCGGGCGTTACCTTCCAGGTGGACACGAACATATGGATCCTCGGCGTCCAGGTGCCGACGCGAGTGCTGTGCGGCGAGCTGATGACGCGCACATCCAGGACATGTACGGCTCCCGGATCATGTACACCCACTGCACGGCCCGCGTGCGCTACGACTCGCTGCTGGCCATGAGAGCTAGTTTTTCGGTTTTATTATTGCTTCCAACACACATTTTTTGTCGAATTTACAGATTTTCGTATCAACAAAGCTAATTTTTTTACTATTTACATAAGATAATCATTGGTACATTAATATTTAATAAAAATATTTTGAATTCGTTTATTTTACACCAAAAAACTGGAATTTTCTATGGGAAAGGGTTATTATATACACCGTTGTTGTGGTTTTTGAAAATCTAAAGATCATCAGACTCGAACCCATCGAAATACGGATGCTTCAGTACATCCCTGGCGGAGATGCGTTGATCAGGATCATAGACTAACATGCTCTGGATAAGATCTAGACCGTTGGCATCCAGATTTTCCAGATGATTGCTCAATTGGTTGGTCGACCAGCTAGGGAATGTGTCCTGGTAGTCGGGCAGGGAACTTACGCCTGGCCAAATGTCTTCATTAGGAGTTCTTAGAATTCTGCAAATCCAAATGTTATTATCTTGCAAATAAACCCACAATATAATTAATTACTAACTTAAAAATCCAGAACAGTTGATCGATTTGGCAGTCCCCCGGGAACAGCGGATTCCCCGTTGCCATCTCTGCGAATATGCATCCAATCGACCAAATGTCGATGGGACAGGAGTATCGAGGTGAGCCCAGCAAGACTTCCGGTGCCCGGTACCACAGCGTCACGACGTCGTGAGTGTAAATCCGCACGGGAACGCCAAAGGGGCGGCCAAGCCCAAAGTCAGCCACCTTTATCAGGCCGTTCTT
>VNJZ01010957.1:0-104238 GCA_008042795.1 Drosophila asahinai
ATTAAAGAGCTAAACATTTTATTTTTGAAATTTAAACTCTTATAAGTCCTCAAGTATCTATTAAGATATATCATAAAAATCCTAGTGCTGGGAAATCACACTATAATATTACTTATTTAATATATATTATTAATATTATATACATTTTTAACGCTAGCTATAATTTTCTCAATACCCTCTCCTGGGGATAGAGCATTCTTACAACAAAATGTTGGTCAAATTAATTGTAATTCCCCCGTGGAGCTGCTGGGTAGGGCCTGGGCCCACCGCCCGTGCGTGCGTTCTCCAAAAACCCGGCTGAGGCGAGGCGCGAGAGAGGGTGGCTTGGGATCTGGGCAGAGAGTCGGTGGAGAGAGCGCATTGAGAGAGGGTTGAGAGAGAAAGAGCTCCCTACCAGCCAGTCAGCTGTTGCTGCAGCTGGCTTTCAGCTTTCAGCTTTCGGCTCTTCGGCTTTGCAGCTGACTGAGCCGAGGCTCAGTCGAGAAACGAGTTTCGTGCCGAACGGACGCCACGCCGCGTCTTACTCTCTCGCGGGCCGAAGACGACGAAGACAGCGCAGAAGAATCGGAGGCAGGGAAGAATTCCTCGCCAAAAGCTTTGTTTACAATTTGCATACGTTACATGCCTTTTTAATTGGCAACACGCGAGTGCAAGTGTAAGTTTCTTTACATTCATTTGTTTTTTTTTTTTTTTTAAAGTGCTTACCTAAAAAAAAAATATAATAAAAAAAAAGAAATACTCGTAAAAAAAAGAGAGTGTGTGTGTTGTGGCTGTTAACCTGGGCACAGGCATTTTGGACCGATGCATGTGAACTGACAGGAAATAAAGAGAGCGGAGTTAGAACGAACCATGGCCAGAGATGCGGCCCAAACAGATTCGCTAATTGAGGTCGTTGTCTAGGTAAGTTGTCGGTTTCATCTCGCTTCCGTTTGCATCTGAAATTCACTTACTTTGCCCCTGCAACACCAGCACAGAGCCGCCACAGCGATCTCCGATCTGCGATCTCCGCGATCTGCGGCGGATAAAGCCACAGCTAGTGCTCCGAAAACGGTAAATTATGCCGGTGTGCTGGGGGCAAGAAACTCGCCTCGATGGCGAAAATTCACACGTTGCACAGTGGGGCAAGAGATGTGGAAAATGTGCGTTAAATTTGGGTTCTTAAAGGAAATATGGAAAAATGGGGTTCAGAAAGGCAAAGGATATGGAAAAGTATGGCATACAAATTTGGATAGTCAAAGGCCTCTTAGTTAGCGAGTTTAAACACAAAACTCTCTTGAGCGGACATTACAGATTTGTGTCCGTTTAATAGAGAGCAAGAGATTTTATAATTTAAAAATATTTTCCCTCGATATAAGTTATTCTTAAAATATATACAAGCTCTTAAACATTTTTATTTACGTATTTATGACCTAAAACTTTCTCGAACGGACATTCAAGACCTTGTCCGGATAAGAGAGAGAGCCCTCAAATGAGCTTTATCCTTCATACAAATATTTCTACTAGATATTATTTAAAATAAGCTCTCAAAAAATAACCATAATTTTGGGGATACAAACCACAACAACCCCTGAATCCTTTATCCGCCATCACCATTTGTCCGCTCAAGAGAGTGTTCTCTGTTTTTATTTTCTACGTTCATATACTATATATACTTCTTTTTCAAGTTCACACGTTCTCTCAATAAACATTCTACTGTTAAATTTCATATATATCGCATACATGCTATTTAAGATACATAGAGATGAATATATATTTTATAAGGCCTGTCCGTTAGTTGCTACTACTGTTTCCAAGCATGTTAGATTCGAGGTTCTTAATTTTTTTGCTCATCTTTATAGCATTTAGGTTTCTCGCAGATTTTTTTATTTACTTAAATCCCACTAGCTAAGTGAGGAAATGCTTGTGCTTTTTGCAGAGTCCGCCTTGGTGCTGCTGCAAAAAAGCGGAAAATCAAAATGACAGATAGTCGGTCCGGGTCTCTCCGATCAGAAGAGGAAAAAGCCGCGCCAGCAACTTGCCACTGGCTGAGTCAGCAGTGAAAGCAGCATCAGCGGATCGGATTGGATGCGATTGGATTGGGATTGGTACTGGGATTGGTACTGGGAAACCAAAAACTCTGATAAATCTCACGGCTGAGAACAAGAACTCGGGGTTTTGATAATATAATTATCCAGGCGGCCACAATCAATGGGTTTATGGCCATAATGATGAGGCTGGGAGATCGCTGATCGTCGGACCACCAAAACCGCAGCGGAAACGCTCTCGACTATCGATCAAAAAAGCAACAAAAAAGCAGCAAAAAAGCAACAAAAAAGCATAAGCTATGTAAGGTCGAAGCACGGCGGCTAAATGCATATTAAGTAATTTCCAGCAAGTGAGAAACGAGATAAAAACGTAAATAGATACTTGTACGGCTCTATTTAGCGCATGTTTCCTTTTCCAAAAACATTCGCAGCTTGTTTTTTACGTTTTCTTAATTTTTGTTGTATTTTTTTGGTTCCGCTAAGGCAAATGGCAAGTGCAAAAATTTGTTGCGAAAATTGATTAACATCAAACAGGTTGAGGCACCTCTCCACCACTCCACACCACTCCATTTTCCCCTCGCAACTATTCATAAAATTGCTGGTCAAAAGTTTTTAATTGAATCTCACATAAAAAGTGAAAAAAAATAAAGAAAATCCAAGGGGGGGTAGAGAAAAATCAAATAAAAAGCAAGGCAAGCAAACAAATAAAAAAAGAAGTGGCGACAAAGACAACAAACGCTGGAAGATGATGATTGGGACATGAAGCTCCGCTCCGAACTCTTGACGATTTTCGGTGATTTTTTGCTTTTATATATTTTTTTTTATATAGGCGTTTATATAGCGTATATTATTTGGCAACATTTCACTGAGAAACCGCGCTGATAAAACTGGTTTCGCATTTTTTTATTAAATTTTATACAACATTTGCATCGCGCCGAGCCGAACAATAAACAATTTCAATGAGAAAACAAAAAGATGGTCGCCTCGTTAAGCGTTAAGCTCAAGGTATTTGAACCCAACACAGGAGGAGAATTGTTCTCCGATTTGGATTCGGAATCAGACTCAGTTTCGGCTCCCAGAAGCTCTAAGAAGGCTGAACGGGAGAGGACCATCCCTCCCAGAAAAAGTGACAGCCAGCTGCTTCGGCTTAAAACTCTGAATTCTGAATTAATGAATGAATGAGCATTCGAACAAAAGCCCACAAAGGAATCTGCGCCTTCTCTTACTCACTTCCTTTTCCAGAGCGATCTTTCCATTCCCCCTATTTGGGTCTGGGGTCGCTCTTTCTACCTGTCACTCCGCTCCGCTCCTCTCACTTTCGTTTCGATTTTGATTTTGATTTTGATTTTGGTTTCTCGGGCAACCCGCTGACGATGAAGGGCCTTTCTAAATCTTTAATGGCCCCCCTTTTACCTTTTGTGTACTGGGAATTCTCAGATTTTAAGCGTCGCGAAGAGAAGTGAAAGAATTGAGACTATAACTTTTGGGGATTCTTAGAGGTTACTCTTTGGTACAAACAAAAATACCAGACTTGGAATCTGATCTGTAACTACAAAAAATCCACCCAATAATAGGTATTTAAATAATTAATTTAGTAGTTTTTATATAGATACATATAAAATTTACAAATAATAATAATAATGAATACAAAATTATAAGTATGCAAATATTTGCTTAGAAACACCAAACTCTATCATCTTCTTCCTATAATTCACCTATAATTCCAAACTGACCGCTAGGGAAAATGGCCACTGATTTGTACCTTAAAAATATAACTTATTAATATATATTTATTTTATAAATTTCATGGTTTTTATATCAAATATAAGTATCTGCTTAGAAACCCCAAATTCTAAAATGTTCTCCCTATAACTCACCTTTTAATTCTCAAGTGACCTGTTGGCGTTATAAGATGTCGTCTCTCGTCTGATGTATACCTTAAAAATTATTTTAGTAATCTATATTTATTTTATAAATTTTATTGTTTTTATATCGAGTATAAATATCTTTTTAGAAACCCCAAATTCTAAAATTTTCTCCCTATAACTCACCTTATAATTCCCAAGTGACCTGTTGGCCTTACAAGGTGTCGTCTCTCGTCTTTCGTCTGGCTTGAATACGGTTTGCTTAAAGACTTCCTGAATGACTTCTATGATCTATGAGGCTATCATGTAATGCCTCTGTCAGGGGGTACTTGAACTTCCCATTCCCCATTCTATGAGCTCCATTCTACGTTCTCAGTTCTCCCCGTTCTCCCGGTTCTTCGTTCTCCCTGCTCTCCCCGATTCTCTCTATTCTCCGCGATTCTCCAATCTCCTACTGAACAGTTCGCTGAACAATGGAGTTCTTGTGGCTCCGGCTCCGAGTGTGTGCATTGTCTATGTAATCCATGGGGCACGGGCACAAAGCCCGGCTGTGCCTCCTGCTCCATACATAGTAATTAGAATCATGCACGGAGTGTCTGTGTGTGTGTCTCTGTATCTATGTATCTGCGTATCTGCGTATCTGCGGGGTTCGCTGACTGTGACTTTAACCGTTGGCGTCTGCGCCTCAGAGTCGTTAATTTAGGCTTCGTTTCAACTCAACTCTATTCTATTCTCTATGTTCGTGGTAATTATGAGCGACAGAAGCGGACCATTTCCCCATTTCGAACCTGGGCAGTTGGAGAATTTGATTCGGGATCGGGAAGCCGGCCAACTTCTTCTCCAGTCTCCCATTAATCACACGAATTGGTCAGTTGAAAATTCAATTTCGTGAAAGAGTCGACAAATTAACGTCTTTTTAATTGCTCGTGAGTTGCCGGGTTGCCGGGTTGCCGCAACGTTCACCAACAACGTTCAACAATATTCAACAACAGGCGGAGCCAACACCAACAATGGCCAATTGTCATGTGGAGTCGTTGAACTCAAGAGCCCCCCTTCAGCAGTCAGAGTCTCTGTGTTTATCTGCTTTTTGATTTGCTTTTTGGTTTTTTAAGAGGCGACGTTATACAATAGATCAGCTGCTGATCCATCATAAATTGTGAAACAAAAGTGCAGCTTCGGCATGTAAATAAAAACAAACATCAAACATCGAAAATAAGCTGTGGAAAAAGAGCAGCGTTTGACTGGGTCTGACCTTGACAAGGGCAGCCGCATAGCAAACGTGTTTACCAACAAATCGGTCTAAGCAAACCGGTCTGCTCGGCGCTGCTCCCCATCATCCGCCATCTCCTCCTCCCTGGTTCGGCGGATATTTTCAGACTTTTTTTCTCTGATTTTCTGTATTTTTGGTGACGCTTCACAGATTTTCCGCACGTTAAATTGACACAAAAAATGAAAATAAAAATAATAACAAACAAACAGAACTTACCACGTGCCCAGCAAAAGCAGACTTGCAACCGAGCATCCAAGCAGAGAGAGAGCTGAACAGATGGAATGGAATTAAACACTCTCATGTGGAGGCAAGCATGCATGCCACTAAAAAAAAAACACTGGTTGGCGAATTAATAGTATTTTTTGGGCTAACAAATTAAGGCTTCTTGCTTCTTAAAGTACAGAAAATAAAGCATGCTTACATGAAAACAGAAATCTGCAAATAAAATCACAAAATTTATGATTTAAATTGGGTTAAAAGGCATTTAATTATATATATAAATCAAGTACTTCAATTACTTCAAATTCATATATATTTTTTTCAAGAACCCTTAACATTTTCTTAGACACTTACTCTTACAAGTTGATCCCCTGCTGTGGGTGTGTGTGCATTTGCTTGGCTCTAACAATTGCAGTTGATTTCTTGCCGCCTCTCGGCTTCTTCCCTTTCAATTGCAATTCGACTCAATTGAGTTGAGTACGAAAGCGTGAAAAGCTCGGCGAATCCAGCCAGTCATAATAATAGGAGTTGACCGGCCACTGACCACCACCAGACAGGCGACGCCGTGGATCGCTGGCTGTCTCGACGATTACAGTATTGAGGATTTTTAATTTGAATTTTAATGTTAGGTTTGGAAAACCTAAGCGAATGCAGTTAGAAATAAAACAAAACGTTGATTGCGGAGATAGTGTTGTAAAAGGCAGCAAGCTCAAGCTGTGAGTGTTGGAAAAAACTAATAAGATAATGAAGACGTTTAAATTGAAATCAGTTTGGAAAAGGCTCAACGAAGTACTCAAGTATTGAACAATGCTAAGTGATCACTGTGTTAAAATCAACTCTAAGCTGAGTTATTATTTGAAAATTAAATGAGTGTTGGATAAGGCTCAACGGAGTGCTTAAGTGTTAAAAATCCGTAATTAATCAAAGTTAAAACCAACCCTTAATTGATTATTATAACACAATAAATCTTAAATGTAACTTAATGTGTTGAAGAACGTTTACGGATTAACTCTAAATAGGTGTTCGAACAAGATAAAAAATAACATAAGTTTTAAAAAGATCTAACAGTTTAAAATAAAGCAATTAATTCGAAATTTGAGCTCTCAGTAAGAGTTGAAAACACTTACCGATCACAGTGCTTATAAAACTTGAAACCAGTGTTGGAAAGGTCTCAGCAAATACATTTTTGAAATGAATTCTAAAGAAGTTTCCCTGATTACTGAATCATAACAATTAAATTCATGTTAAATAGCATTTAAATTTGAATTTTAAGTGTTGACAAACGCTTAGTGCTGCAACCAACTTTACAGAGCCCTCTTTATTTGACCTTGAAGTCGGTTTTTATGGAAAAAGTTTAGCGATCACCGTGTGGAAATTAACCACAAAATGGGGTTTTTATTTGAACTTGAGGCGAGAGAGGAGCCTGGGGTTTTTATACGCTGGCTTTACAGGTCGGGGGCCTCTGATTCACCGAACCATGGCGGTGATCCATCCCGATGGTTTCTTTCGCCAGGCGAACGCGGGACTTGCATAATTTTCTGTTTTTATTTGTACGCTTTTTTTCGGCGTTTGATTTGTGTTATTACTTAATTGCTTTGAACCTGAAAACAACACAGGGCACACACACACACTAATTTATGGCGCGTCTTTATGCAAATCAAATCCCCAAAAAAACGACATTTACATATGATTTTGTGTAAATTCTGGTTTTGGTTTTAATTCGCTTTTGTTTTTCGACTGCAAAATGCAAAACACGCGCTGGCCACAAAAAAATTAGACAAAAAGCCTGCCAGCACTCCAGTTGACTTCATTGTCACCCCAAAAAAAAAAATAACAAAAAACCCAAGTTGACATTGAAAATTACCAAAAAAGAAAAAGGGTAAAAAGTAAGAAAGAAATGAAAAGAAGGCCAAGAAAGCCGGCGCGAAAGAGAGAAGGGGCGGAGAGAGTTGAAATGCGATCGGATTGTGGAGTCGGATTCGGATGCGGATCGCATTGGGGCAAGTGGGTCAAAATGTTGGGCAAGGGCCACACTCAAGAAGAAGCCAAAGAAATCGAAGAAGACGTGCGTGAAATACGCCCCAAAAAGCGAGATATATAGTTGCATATATTGTATAATCATAGCAAATATCGGTACGTGATCTGGCTGGGTTATTTTCTATCTCTGGCAAGAGGGAAGGGAATTTCCGCAATCTCAAGTAATTCCCAAAAATAAAAGGTTCTACTGGGAAGATAATTCCCAAAAAATAAAAAGGTTCTACCTAATAGACACGAAGAATTGGCACGTGGAATACTGATTAAAGGAATTACGTGATTTATTACTATCAAATATTTGAGGATTTATTAAATATGTGGCATTTATTTAATAGTTATAAACGTTTGTTTTAATTTTAATTTATTTTTTTACAAAATACATAAGCTCTCCCGGAAATGTAGTGATCGCAGATCCTCGATTCCTCTTTTATCGATTTATCATCGATATTATCTCTATTATATGGTGTTTCTACTATAATATTTTATTTATAGAAATTTCTTAAATAAATGAATCCAATAAATCACTAATAGTAAATAATATAAATAGTGATCGCAGATCCTCGATTCGTATTTTATCGATTTATTATCGATATAATAAGCTATTCATAATACAGATGCATTTATCTCTATTATATGGTGTTTCTATTATAATATTTTATTTATAGAAATTTAATCCAATAAATCACTGATAGTAAATAATATAAATAGTGGTCGCACATCCTTGCTTCCTATTTTATCGATAAAACAAGCTATTCATGCTACATATGCATTTATCTCTATTGTATGGCGTTTCCACTATAATATTTTATTTATAAAAATTCTTTTAATACTAATAAATCTTCCCCAATCAAAGCCCGCTTGAATCAATCGATGGATCAATGGTTACCAAGTCCCATTGGACTTAGCCAATATATCTAATGGCCCGAGGACGTGCCTCACATGATCGAGAGACGCTCCCAAAACACACATTTCGCCGCGATCATTGTATAATCTCTCGACTTTGGACACTGCGGAGCTACGTGACATGACTGTGTCTAATCTTTTTATATAAGTGGGAGGAAGGGAGAGCCAGGAGGAGATCGGGCCAACTGGAATTCCATTAGCCAAACGCCAAATGCCGAAAAACGAACCAGAGCTCTCAAATCAAGCGCGGCTCGAAGCGCGGCGCTTGCGTGTTGCAAGTGTTGCAAGTGCTTCCTGCTCGGCGGCATGCAACACGCATCCAGCTATTGGCTTTTCGGTATTGCCTTTTGGCCAACTTGTTTGGCCAGTAGAGAGAGAGAGGGACTTGTTGTCGATACTTTTTGGCCAGAAAGTAAAACT
The DNA here is from genome assembly GCA_008042795.1 of Drosophila asahinai. Lineage (NCBI taxonomy): Eukaryota > Metazoa > Arthropoda > Insecta > Diptera > Drosophilidae > Drosophila > Drosophila asahinai. Next base: position 8,736 of record VNJZ01010957.1, read on the forward strand.
TGCCACAGCTGTTTATTTTTTGGAAGGCCCGAAAGCCTTGCTGCGCGCTGCAGGTGACATACTTTTCTCAGTGCCTGTCCTAAAATAATTTTACTTTTTCCCAGCCAAGCCAACTGGTTGGCCAACTACTTTCTCTGCCCTGCTGGCGGCCAGGTTTCTGGCCAGGTTTCTTAGCCAGCTTTTCTAGCACTTTTTGGCATCGTCAGGGGTCCATTTCAAGGTCAACGCCGGTCGTGCCAGGCTTTCCCACCATCAAAAAAAAAATACAGAAAAAACCTGTGACTTGCATTCGCAATGAATCTGCGTTATATACACATATATCTTAGGGCCAACGACACTCTTCCCCGAGTTTGTTCCCCTCTCTATATAATATATATTTTTCTTTTGTATACATTGTAAGCACTTTTTGTTAGACTTTAGCCTCCGAATCGCATTCCATCCGGCTTCCTCGAGCGGATCGGGGTAATCGGATATCAGATATCAGCGCCTTCCCGGCTAATGTCCAGTCCCGCCAAGATATTTCCATATTTGCACTTGATCCGAAGGGGGTTAGCTGGTCAGCCGGCCAGATCGGCAACTGGATACTAACAGATCAAATGCGGGCCCAAAAAAAATAAATAAATAAATAAAGGGAATGCTTGGGGAACTGAAAGTTGAGAAAAAAGTAGGAATATCTAGGGGAAAGGTGGGAAAACTGGAAAAATATAAAAAGAAAGGTCTCTAAGCTGGAAGAAGTATAAGAATGAATTATTGAAGGTAGATACTAAACTAATTATATTTTAAATATTATAAAAAAATAGTTCAAGCCTTCTTCCTATAACTTAATATATCTTATGGAATAACGAAAGTTCTTTCAGGTATTTTTGATCTTGAATTTATTTATAATTTAAACAAAACACCCTAAAAATTTTAAATAAATAACTGGAATGCTTGGGGAATTGGAAGTTGAGAAAAAAAAATCGGAATAACTAGGGGAAAACTGAAAAAATATAAAAAGAAAGGTCTCTAAACTGAAAGAATCGGGTTTTTTCTTTTTAAGAAATATAAGAATTATATTATTTATGAATTAATGAAACTAGAAACTTGACAAATTAAAGTTTAAATATTAAAATAAATATAGTTCAATTCTTCTTAGCTGTAACTTAATTTGTTTTTTAAAATAACGAGAGTTCTTTCAGGTATTTTACCATTAAAAATCTATACTAAAAACAGTTTATAATTTATTTATTTATAATTTAAACAAAACTCCACAAGAATTGTAATATTCTGGAATTAAACACAACCTGACAAGCCTTTCAAACACTTTAATTTATATTAAAGGTTGCAAAATGTACCCTATCCCTGTAAACCTTTTAAGCAAATTCTAGTTCCCTAACTCGAGCATTTTTCTCATATTTTCACCAACTAATTGCTGAACCGGCGGCGGCGGTGGCGGCACCTGGCCACCTAGTTACCCATTCAGCTGTCCAATTTCATTGATAAACCTGGGCCCAGCCCCGCCCTCGCACACACACTCGCTTACACTCGCACACACTCTGGCTGTGGAGAGAAGTATCTTGAGCCAAGGTGAGCCACATTTGGTTCAATGCACCTCGCAGACACTCCAATTCGAAAAACCAATTCCAAACCGAACCGAACCGAACCGAACTCGAACTCCAATATATTTCCAATGAGCCAGTCTTTCGGCGCCTGTCCAGGCCCCCCCTCCCCTCATGATCAATTGGTGCAAATGGCCAAAACGAAGTTAGCCGCATTTTTGCGGCCCGGCTGCCAAACAGATGCAGATACTTGCACTTACGGATACACGGAGACACGGATACACAGAGGCAAGGCAGACATATAGCTAGAGATGGAGATACACATTCACATACCGAGAGATACTGAGATACAGGTACAGATTCAGATGCGGAGATGGCATGGGCGGCAATTGTTCAAGTGACGCGCAATTAAAAAAAATAAATATAAGCGCGGCCAGCCAAGGCAATCTAAGTACAGTCGGGCTTCGTTAAATTTAACTTTTTAATTGTATTTAAATGAGGAATTAATTTTAGGGATTTTAAAGGCATTTTTTGGGGGGACTTAATGAAGGCTTGGGCATATTTTTAGTCTATAAAAGATGGCGTATTTTCCCTAAACTAAAATTTTAAATTATATTTATTTAAGAAATTAATTCTAGGGATTTTAAAGGCATTTTCTTGAGGTTTAATTAAGGCTTGAGCATGTTTTAAGTCTATAAAAAATGGTGAATTTTTTGGGAAAGCAAAAAGCTTTTTTTGGTACCAAAAAATAAAAACTACTCCTAACAAAACCCTTTAATTAATTATAATAATACAAAATAAATGTACAGAAATTAAATATGCTATGTAAAATATTTTATTTAATTACAAGATATCTTTTAACTATAAAAAAAAGTTTATTTTTAAGTGGAAGTTCAAACCTTTACTTAGTACTAAAAAGTACAAAATAACTCCTAAATTTGTTATATTTATATAAATAAATAATAATAACCCTTCAAAGAATTCTGATAATACAGAATAAATATATTTAATTGAAATTTGTTATATATAATTATGTTTTAAATTAAAAGATATCACAATCTTTGTTATAAACCAGGCTGATCTGTAAAAATACCCATAACAAGGTGAGGCGAGCTCATCTCCGTGTGGGATTGGATTGGTTTGGTTCAGTTTGGTTTGTGGATGAGACTGGCGACTGGCGATCGCGGATTGCAGATGGGATTGGGATTCGGATTGGGATTGGAATTGAGATTGCTATTGCGATTGCAATGGGTATTGGGCGACGCGCACTTGTCGGCGATTTCCTGTCATTAGTTTGGCTGCATGTCAAGGTTGTTTGGCAAGCCCATCGCAGGTAGCAGGTAGCTATAGTAGCTAGTAGCTAGTAGCTACATGCCGCATCCGTTGGATGCAACTGCAATTAAGGCAGTGCGTTAAACGTCTTTTCAAATGAAATGCAAGCCAGTTATTAGCCACGTAGGAGAGCGGGAGCAGGAGAGAAGCAAAAGTTGTTAGTTGCAAGTTGCAAGTAGTTGCTGGTTGCCAGTTGCCAGTTGCTGGTTGCTGTTGTTGCAGCTGCATTTCATTTCGCTTCACTTTCTTCCAGGTTGTTTTCCAGCTCGTTTGGCCAGTGGGCGGGGTTTCGCCTCGACTCGCCTTGCCTTGCCTTGGATGGGTTAAAAACCGGCATCTATGTTCGAGTATGAATAAAAAAAGAAAGAGAAATATCCCCGATGGCCCACGAACATTGCAATGTGGAAAATGCACTCCAACAAATTATTATGAGCAGCAATTGGATGTGGCTTTGCTTTGGCTGGGATGTATGTTGCATGTTGCTGCTTCGGCTGCTGCTGCTGCTGCTGCTGCTGCGGTTGCAACACTCAAACACCCAAAAAACATACAAAATAATCATAGAAAAAACCCGCTCTTGACAGGTTGCTGCGGCCATGCACCGTTGCCGTTTATTGGGCGGCGATTTCATAGCTCTCCGAGTTCCTAAAAAAATAAAAGAAATACCAAACACTTGCAGCTGGCCACCGCAGAGATCCAGATCCATTTAATGAGGGCTTTGGGCAGACAATGAAAAGCAATTACCCGCAAGTGTTTGTTTGGAGAAATAATACCCAAGTTTCGATTGGTGTCACAACGAGAGGTTTTCAGTGGTTTTTAGTGCTTTTTATGGGCCTTAAACCCAAGTTCTCTCTATTAAAAAAAAAATAAGAAAAACAAATAGAAATAGAAAACTTAAACTAACAGCTTTGGGGCTGTTAAGCATAATGAAGATCGGACATTGGCTTGGCGAAAAAACATATGCGGTTTTAAAGGCGGATTTTAACTCGTAAAAAGAAGCCCATAAACTGAAATACTTAATAGTTTTTAGTCTGGGCTAAATGATGATGGATTATCTATTAGTTTTTATTCGAAGGAATAAATTCTAGACTTGCTTGCACAAGAGAGCTATAAAATATAAAATAATTCATGGAGCATAAAGTTATTTTTTTGAGTTTTAAGTTTGAAACTTTAAGCTTAAAAATATCTCAATATTAGCTAAGAATAAAACCTTAGTATATACCCAAAAATTCATATAAAAATCCCATAAATAAAGGGAACCCACTCCCTATGTACATGTGGGTCACACTTGCCAAAGTCCGCTTAAATCAACGCTCAGTGGGCAAAAGTTCAGCCTGTATAAATATTTAATGGATTAATAAATGTGTAAAATGTGAGAAAAGTGACAGGGAGCCAGAGCCAAGCCAGCCGCGTACGATAATGGCTTGCATTTGTGTAATACAAGACAAGGTTTCACTTGGATGTCGTGTAAGTGGATACACATCGCTCGGGGCACACAGATGTCTCTCCGTCTCGATGGGGACTCGAGATTGAGCCACATTGAATTGTCCAGACGGCTGACTGCACTTGCAACGCAATGCAACGCAAACGCAACCCCGTAATTGAATCAGCTGCTCCGATCTCTGAAATCGAAATCGAATTCGAAATCATTGAAAACCCAAACCCAAACCCAAAGCGAAGTTAAAGCCCAAGCCAAACGCATGCAACTGTCAGACGCACTCGAGTCAACTCTCGAGAGATCCCCCGATCCCCGATTGCAGGTCTGCAGGGGCACACTGGTGCAGTGTTGACCCCATTCTCCGACTAATGACTGACGTCAGAGTTTGAAGTTGCAGAGTGCAAGTATGCCCACGAACCCTCTATGAGCACTGGCAAAATTTAAAGCTCTTACATTATTTTTTTTAAATATTTAGATTAAAGTAACACACATTAGAAATAATATGTTTCAGAAGGAAGTCATCACTATTTTCAACAGTATTCGTTTGCTGACTTCTTGGTTGGGAATTTTAGTGCAGGGCAAGCGATAAGTGCTCTCTTTTACTCTGTATCCCTTATAGACTTAGTTTCAAGTCGTATTTCTAATATTATTTTATTAAATTATTTAAATTAAAGTAAGACACATTAGAAATAAAATGTTTCAGAAGGAAGCCATCACTTTTTCCATCAGTATTCGCTTGCTGACCTGTTGGTTGGGAATTTTAGTGCAAGGCAAGCGATATCTGTTGAGAGAATTCTCTTTTTCTCTGTATCCCTAAATTTAATTTTATTGAAATATTAAAATAATAGTAAGACACTTAGAAATAAAATGTTTTAGAAGGAAGCCATCGCTTTTTTCATCAGTATTCGTTTGCAGACCTTTTGGTTGGGAATTTTAGTGCAAGGCAAGCGATAAGTGTGTCGAATCATCTTCGAAATTCTTCAAATTCTTAAGAAATATTTGAAAAGAGATCTCTATTTTTCTTTGTATCCCTTCTTCTTTCTCTGTATCCCTTAAAATTCTTCAAATTCTTAAAAAATACCACGACTCACTATATCTCTTTTCAAAGTGCAGCATATTGTAGTGAAGAGCAGCCACTGGGGCGCTGACAGCTGCCTCTGGCATTGATTGAAGTCTAATTAAAGCGAGGCATGCAAAAAAAAAAAGAAATAGCAAAGAAAAATGTATCAAGGGCCACGGCTAACGGAGCTTGTTGGTATGTAGATCAACTATTTTCCTGCAAAAAGAAAAAACAGAAAAAAAGGCAACCTAGGCGTGTCGCGCGATTTATGAAAGATTTACCTCTCCGAGAGCGGAGAGCAGAGCGCCAATGATCATAACTGATCATTACGCCGATCATATGGTTCCATTGTCGAATTTGCCAACGCGAAACTTGTTTACCCCGGCTGGCTGGATGGCTGCCACTCTCTGTTGTTCTTCTTGCCGCTTTTCGGAATGAGTTTGTGCCACTTTTCGCAACAACTACGAAAAAATGAGGCAGAAAAAAAAAAAGAAGAAAGAAACCGAAGAAAAAAAAACAGCACAAGAATTCCCTCAAATCGGGGTCACCAGAGTACCAGAGTGCCGGAGAAATGGCCCAATGATGTTGTTGATCGAGATATATATAGTACCCCGTACCAGAGACTGATAGCAGCGAAACGCCCCCGTCTGTCGTCGTCGTCGAAGAAACCTTCGCCGAGACCAAAGACACGACTGTTAAGGTTGAGGTTATCACAGACCCCGGAACGTGCCCCACCGAAACACTATAAATACGACGAGTACAAGTACAAGTACAAGCACGACGAGCGCCAGATGGTAGTACTTTCGGTTAGTTAGTTTCAGTGGCGCCCTCGAAAAAAAACAAAAACAAAAAACAAAACAGAAAAAATAGTGCCCACATCGATATCATCTAGGGGGCCAAAAAATTTCCGTAAGCCCAGACAGAATTTATTGGAATTCTTTTGCGCACATATTAGCGATAGCACAGAAGGCGTAATATGCGCGTGAAACAAGCCTTAAGTGATCAAGATACCGCCCAGAGATGGATGCGATAGCACACAGCGTAGCTCTCGTAATCAGTTTAGATCCCAAATAACCCCTTGAGCGGTATTTTTACAACCCAAAACAAATCGAGAAATCGAGAAACTGGAAATTCTTTCGGGGCCAAGGGCTCTCTTCGGTTTGATAGTGATTCAAACCGTTTATATGGGCTCTCAAGCGGCTAATACTTGCAATAAAAACTAACCCAAAGGAATTTGGGTTTCTTTGGAATTTTAATTAGCTTTAAAGCTTTTTTTAGGTCCAATAATAATAGAGCAGGAAAAGGGGGTTTTGTTTGGAATCCTAAGGGGATAATCTCTGAAATCTTCTGCTTAAGCTTAAGTACTTAAGCACACAATTCAAGACCTTGATAAATCTTTGGTTCTATTTATGGCCTTTTGAAGAACTTCAGCTAGAACTCCTCGATGCCACTCACTTTTGTCAAAGAGCCACCGAAAAATAACCTCGAGGAGATGTTCGACTTTGATAAAAATGTGTGGTAGAGCGATGGGTAGGAGGACGGTATGCGAAACACACCCCATTGTAGTGTCTAATGTCTATGGGTTGTATTTCGCTTGGAATGTCCATTTATGGAGCTTCCACCTATGATGTCATGGGCGCTTCGGTGTGCGTGTGCGTCTAGGTGAGGCTTCCTTCCTTTCTTCGTCTTTTTTTTTCTTCTTTTGTTTTTATATTAGTTACTTCTTGATGATGGGCCGAAAATGGTCACGCAGTTAAGCGGCTGCCACTCCTGCGGCGAGTGAAAAGCGTTGGCAGCAGGAGAGGAGCGCCACTTACCACTTAAAGGCCCAGCAAAAGAAGGTGGCTGGGGGCTCCCACACGAAGTGGTTAAAAATACAAAATAGTTGACTGCGATTGAAGGTCGTCAATCAGAACGCGAGACTTGCGCAATTCTGCCGCGATTCTCGGTCTCAGTCTCGGTCGCAGTCGCAGTTGGCGCAGCTCATCATCATCCAAGTTATGCAACGCACTTAGCTGGAAGTTTTAGTTCAGTTTGCCCAAGTGCGGCGACAAGTGAAGATACAGATACAGAGCACAGCAGATACAAAAGTCAAATACAAGGCAAGCGCACACCGAGTGTCTAGATACAGTGCTACTTCAGCTATGAAGATCGTCGTCGCGTCAAAATTAGAAATAGCTTCTTGTAGAGTCTTCGAGGTCAAGACGGTAGCTCGGAAAAAAACCCAAACAATGATCTAGGAGGGAGATTAGTCAATCTTATTCAGTAGCTAGCTAGAACAAGTTGGGAATTCTAGCGTAATTTAACGCTTTATTCTCTTTTTTTAAAGAAAATGTGTTCCGAAAAGCTAACAGTGACTTGTGCTGCAGAAAAGTATTAAATTTGGATGGATTTCTGACATTTTAAATACCAAAACCAAATACTTGATGGAATTTCAAACGGAAATATCCTATTAATGATCCATTAAAATCCTGTTACCTTAAAAAAAACCTTTTAAACTAAAATGTATATTTATCCTTTAAACAATTTTCAAATATTCTATCTAAACTTTAAAAATCCTCAAAAATTCGAAAAAATTATTCTAAAAACTGATCAATAACTCCAATTAGCCCAATTCAAATTAATAAACCACCCGTTCCAATCGGAATACCAAAAACGCAATTGGTACATTTCCAATTATGCCTGCTTAACGGTAAAACCCAGAAAACAAAACACAAAACGCAAAGACTATTGCACTCTTTCCTTTCTCCTTAAACGCTCTTCTTGTTGCTGTTATTGTTGTTGCTATCTCATTCTGCAAGGTCTGATAAGATAAAGCAGCAGCTCCAACATAGAGAGGGGTGGTGAGGGGGGCCAAAGGAGCGAGCTAGCCAGAGCGGCGTGGCGCGTGAGAGCACCAACAGCTGAGCGAAGCAATTTTTTTTTTCATTTTTTTTTTGTTCTTTCTTTTGCGTTTTGCCTGCGGCTCTATTATTAGAGAGTTACCGTTGCTTTATTATTGCCACTATTAGTGTGAGTATGCGTGGTGCTATAGTGTGTGTGTGTTGTGTTCGTTCTATGCATAATTTGCGCGTTTTTTGTTTTCAGTTTTGTTAACGTCGTCGTCGGCAAAAGCCGCCTCGCCAAAGTCGCTCCTCTCTTCTACATATTCTTCGTTCCAACTCCGCGCAAAAGAGAGAGAAAGCCAAAAAATACGCAAAAGAAACACCGCTAACCGCAGTTAGTACGCAATTTTTTGTTGTTTTTCAAGTTTACCTTTAGTAGCTACTGCTAGCGTATGTAATTCTCAAGTGCGAGTATTAATTTATTTTTGTTTATGACAACGTGCATTTTGTTGCAACGGACAACAACAAAAACAATTGAAAAAGCAGCTAACATTGCATTTAATTGCAACGAAGTGACTCGCAAAAGAAAGCACAAAAGAAACGGTTGGAAACTAGGAAAAAAGTACAGTGACTCCTGTGAAGAGTGAACCAGAAAAGAGCCATAAAAGTGATCTGTAAATAACAATAACCAACGTGAACAGTAAATAGCAATGTGTTTTTGTTTATTTTTTTAATGTTAACAGTTGGCATATTTTTTGTGAACTATTTACTAAACTTTCTTGAAAGTATTTGTATAAGAAATTCACTTCAGCTGCTAAACCGATCTAATATTGTTAATAATATCAATAAAGTCATGCACAGTGGTCCCAATATCTCTAAAAACCATCATATCGAGCAGTCACTGTGCATGCAGAATGTGAGGAGTGCTTGGAGTGGCTCTCGTCACGTAGCTCCCGGGATTCCGATATATAACAGACCCATCTAATAACTATATAGCATATAGACTCGTACCATATACCAGTAGTTGGAAATGCAGTTGGCTAATATCGTTATCTGTGCGAAATTAACGGAAAACTTGCAATTAGCCAAGCGTCGGGGCGTCGATTAGTTTTCAATTAGCCAAGGAACTAGCCGTGGGCTTGAAGTCGCTTAAAAGGCGGTAAATAGTGGGAATATCGATTTTTACTACCTTTACTTTGGTTCTTTTATGTGTTCTTTCATATTTTTTAAGTTATTCCCAACCTGTTGGGTTCTGGGGACTTTGCAATCGATTAGCTTTTCTTAATGGTAAATCTTTTTTAGTTTTCTATTTTTTCCATATTTTTTCATCTTTGTTTTTTAGTTATTAATGGATTTTTGGGCTTTACTAGGTATTTCCACTATTTCTGCGAAGTTCATTGAAAGGGTTAAATGCTTAATGAATTTATTTGCACTTTATTTTTCGATTCCTGAGAAATTAAGTTGTTATTACTTATATTTTAGGTAATATAATACCATAACAATATTTTATAGTTGATTTATAAGTCTATCTTGGTATCAGATCTAGTTTTTAAGCTTTTATCCAGAGAATTCTATTTGTATTCGTTTTCTAACTAAGTTTTAAAGGTTATACTTGGCTCGTAAAGGTCTCATTGTATTATAAATAATTTTGCAAATGAGTTTAAAAAGCTTATTAAGCTCGGAAGACTTATATCCTATATATATCTATGTATATACCCTACTCTATAGATCGCTACCCCTTTGATATCTTGTGATATGCCCACAAATCCCCTCAATGTTAGGGCTTACTTGTATAGCTTCTATCAAAAAAACCCCGTAGACGTCAGTGGACAGGGCAAAGTTTGACTGGAAGTTGACAGTACAATTGGATCTCCCGCACAATTGAGTGGACATCGGGGGACAGGTGCCATTACGGTGAGCCATCGGCCGGTACGTGATAACTGTGGCATTCAAAGGGGCCTATACTATACTATATATAGTATATAGTATATAGCTTCTAGCGCATGTTATGCCGGTGAGACAACCGGTGGATCGGCCTAATCAAGTGGCTCAAATTGCCGTACAAATTGAAATAGATAATAGCGCCACCGGTCGCAAGTGACAGTGGCGACATAGCGACGACGACTTAGCATATTCGGTCGGGATTAGTCATGCGTATCGCCCTGAAAGCCCGATAACTGCTGCAGATAAAGCTGTCCGTCCGCAAAAAACAGCAACAAAAACTGAAGGAAAAAAATAGCTAAAAACAGGCACAGTGACTCGAGAAAGTCATGCCACAGGTGTTTCTCTGGTTGCTGTTTCTGTTCTCTGTTTCTGGCTATCGTCTTACCGCACCACAGAATTAGCATAGCCGTCTAGTTGGATTGGGTGATTATTTTTATAAAGAAACAATGATGAGCAGCACCAATAAAAAATTCCCTCACGTCGCGATTCAGGCGCTATATAAATGATATCATCGCCTAACTTTGGAGCAACCTCGGTGAATCTCCGTGAATGCAATGCCGTGTGCGCGAACTTCAATGTCAGTGTCAACCCGATATTCGATTATATATAAGCGAACGAATCTCTATATTTAAGCCCATGATGGAGCTATCCCCGGACATTCCAAGACTCTCCGACACATTCCGACATCCCCAATCACATCCGACTCTCTGACCATTAATCATCGGCGTCTGTCTGCTGCTGTTTGCACTTCTGATTCGCCTTGTTTGCCCATGGAGCGGTACTTGGCTTCCAAAAATATATACGAGTATAATGGAATTATTTAGGCACGATGTGTAACGGTAGAAAGTTGCCAATTTGAAGTGTACACATAACGGGGAGTCTCCATAAAAAAAAAAAGAATAAATAAAAAGCCATGAAATTAGCATTCAATCATGGCAGTCGTAATTATCTAACCCTTGATGTATTCAGAACCATAAAGATACACCCATTGGGAAGATATTTTATGGCATCATTCAACATCAGTCTTTGAATTCGCTTAAGGATCCCTCGGATATTGATATTCAGCGCCATTAAGTCTGAACTCGGAATAGCTCTTAATAGTTGCAATTAAAATTAGCAAATTAAATACGATTTTAGCAGTAAAAATTTGTAAAAAGCCTTAAACCTAAATATGGGTGAGTGGTTTTACTCAGAAGAAGAATTCGGAAAGGGGTTTAAAGGTATAATAAATAATATAAGATCAGTAATATATAAATATAAATATAAGATGAGTAATAAGGGGTAAACCTCATTTATCATAGTGAAGAAGATTCGGTAAGGGCTTAAATACTAGGCATAAATCTCATATATTTTAGGAAACCAAAGACCCTTTTTCCTTGAGGAGCCACTTAAGAGATTCTACCTTTCAAAGCCAAAGATATGGTGGGGCTAACACTCGTGACTGATCGATCAAGTTCACGCTGCGATAAGTGATCTGATTTCGCCAGGTTTTAAAGACCTTGTTTCGGGGATCGATCGATCGATTTGATAAATGCCGGGGGAATCGCTCTGACCCCTATGGCAAACGGCAATTACAAGTGTTTGTACTTCAGGCTATATCTCTGTATATATGTTGGTATGTTCACGTTGTGTTTGTCTGTTAACTGGGCCGGCAGAGCTGCTACTTGTGTTGGCAAGTGGAAATCGATAGAGAGCGTTACTTAACCAAAGCAAACAGTTCAATTACGCCAGATTGTTCACAGTTACAGGCCATATAGGAGTAATACTAAGCCTTACACTATATATACTCGTATAGAGGGATAATTGGAGGCTTATAGTTCATATAAAGATATTCCACGCACTATAGTACATATATCTTTCAGATGGCATAAATACCGAATGGCCGATAAGGTCCCGAGTATAAAGTTCAGAGACCAAGCGAGAGAGTAATTTAATTTTTATTTCAATTAGTCGGTTCAAAAGGCCCCAAACACTTAACGCGTTTTGTGGTTGTTGTGCCTGAGAGCTATTAGCCAAGCTCATTATTTTTGGCAACACACCGCAAGCCATGTTTATGGAACGTGATGATTTATGGCAAGAAAACATTTCTCATCGCCGCCTGCCCTGCCTCATGATAGCCGAGGAATTTTTACTTACTCATGTTTATTTCGAGGGGAACTTTAGTGACTGACTATAAAAGCGCCTTTTGGCCAAATTGATAACCAAGAACACACGACACTAACAAAAAGCAGGCTGCCAGAGTTGGCAATAACACAGCTAAGAAATACCTCTCTCAATAAGTTTACCCAACTGGAAATGAATGGGAAACACTATAGACCGAAATAAACCCGATTTGCCCATAAAGGTAGTGCTAATATACCCAACCATATCTATATTCTTTTGGGGATTTCTTTGCTGATCGACTTGACTCCATGTTGAGTTTTATATCTAATTAGGCTGGCTAATAGTTGGGCTAATTAGTCGGGCCTGCTTGCTCATTAAAAAGTAAACACAAATCGATTTGCCACAGGCCTTCTGCCCATGCAAAGGAGGGGCGGCGCGTGTCTCAATCACGAATAATAAACATTACAGTGCACCCCATTACGGGTATTTCATCAACTTAGTAATTGAATGTGCCTTTTATTTTTGTTAATTTGTAATAAATAGTTGTGCAAAAAATATAGTTTAATATTTGTATTATATTTTCATATACTTAAACCCGTTCCATAGTTATTTCTCTCCCTTCTAGTTGCTAGAAATCAATTATTCCCGTAATTAGTCTCATTATCTGAAACGTTAACCTATTGAATTGATGGGAAAATTAAGGGAAACCTACTTCCTGTGGGAATTACTTACTATTGATTAACCTTACAGCTTTGAAATCTACTGTACGGGCATTAGTACATGTGAAATTAAATTGTAGCTATGTATCAATTGTTACAGAGAAAGAAATATGGGTACTAGAAATTGAGAAATTTAATATATTTTAGAGGTAATTTTATGATAAACTTCTGGATTATATATCTTTGCCTGCAATGTGTTTAAACTCTTAATTTCTTTAACTATTTTTGATTGCAAAAGACCTAAACCTTTGCCATAGTTTAAGTATGAATTTTGACTTGAGAATTATAAGAAAATTTGTATTTTAACTCCATATAGGTTGAATATTTTCTTTAAAATAGAAAATGTAGATTTTATGACAGATGAAGTTGTTTTTTAACGATTTTTTGCTAACAAAAACATTCAAAAAAATTAAGTTCAAAGTAAATTCTAAATTCTAGTTAACAACTCTAGTTTTTTTTCGGTGTATAACTGATAGAACCCAGTTGTTGCTGTCGGCAATTGCCCGTAATTTGCATGGCCTCACACTCACACCGCTACACAGTCTAACTGTGTCATTAGACAATAAGTAAACAGCACCCCCTGCCACGCCCCCTTCCGCCTTTTGGAAAATCGCCTTGCCTTCGCGATTTACGATTTGCGATTTTTTATTTTTCCATTTTCCCATTGTGTGCAAATGCGAAAAAACGCACGCGACAAAAGAGAAAAAAAAAAAACTAAAAAAAAACGCTTCTCATTGCCGCCACCGCCGACGATTCCGATTTCGATTTTCTTGGGCTTATCGCCCGGCTATATGCATATGTGTGTACTATAGTATAGTATGTGAGCCATTAAACAACCTGGCCGACAATTAAGCAGTAAGCCAGGCGCAAAAGGCGTAAAGCAAATAGCAAATAGCAACGAAAATAAGAACGAAGGCATTTAATTGATAAAGCAAATACCAAAAAAATACACTGAATACCGAAAGGTACCTTGGTAAAGCCACTAGGGAAATGGGGGATATAAGAATATATTTCCAGGGGTGCCCAGATAATATATTGAGATGTTAGAATAAATTGAACGTAGGGCTAGATATGAGCTAACATAGCTAACCACTTTTTATATTACATAACAAATAACTATAACTAAAAACATAGATATTGAACGTTAAAGGGCTTTACATTTCAAAGCTGACAGCACTGGGAGAATGTAAACATGGTGCGTACACTGTCCTTGTGCCGGCAGAGGCTGGGCAGTTGATATATTTGAATATTTTGATGGATCTTTAAAGGGAATATCTATGAATTTTCCTAAGAATAAATTCTATTTGAACTACCTTTCCCTGTGATTGGAATTATCTTCTATTTAAACTCAAAAACTCGTATCATTTTCTACCATCACGTTGACTTTGGAACATACTTTTTCGAAATAATAAGTTTTGCTCTCTCGATTATTTTACGGCGGCGATTGTACCCTTTTTTTTTTGTTGTTTTTGCTGGGGCAGAAGAAGGGTATCATGGATGCGGCTCCATAGGGTAGTGAGTATATATCTGCGGCAGATATACAGGTGGCAGGTGATAAGGCGGCCCTCTGCCCCCTCCATCATCCTTATCGGGGCCAGGCGGGAAGGCAGATAAGGAGGCGGGAACCAGAGCGGAGCGTCTTGTGGTCCGCGGGGCATTGTTTTGTAATCGGCGAGAGCTTTTAACTCACTTTCCGTGCCTGCCTTTCCACTTGCAGATTTCGCAGCGCACAAATCGCACGCCATTTTCTAGCATGCTCTAGGAATATCATCTATTATATTACGAAACTCGAACGTCCAAGAAAGGAGGAAAAAAAAAGAGAAACAAACCGAAAAAAGCGAGCAAGTCGAGACACGTTTGAGACGCACACACGTAACAGGAAACGAAAACGGAAACGGAAGTTGGGTAAAGAGAGAGAGGGATAGGAAAAGGTTAACAGTTCGAGAGCCACGCCCACAAACATGAGCAGCATGAAGGGCGGCTTCTCCACACTTAACCGCTGGTTTGGCCGCAAAAAGGGTAAGTTATCGATCATTAATCGATTATTAATCAATTAAAGAAGTCAACAAACATTTTAAAATTAATAAATTCGATAAAGAAAATATTAAAATTATTTTAAATTTCAAAATTTTCTTAATAAAGTTCATGTTAGTTCTTAAAAAAATAAATATTAATTAGAGTTCATATTACCTCCTCCAGACAAATCCGGCACTGGCAGCTCCTCCATGGGCAAGCTGTCCAAGTCGTCCACACAGCTGCATCACCTGTCCACGGACACGGACATCAACGAGACTAGTCAGCTGGAGTACAACAGGATAACCCCGGTGCCGGCTGCCACGAGCAATGCCCCCTTCGAGCAGACCTTCCGCATTACGGTCCTGCTGCCCAAGGATCAGCTGTTCGTGGCCAGGCTGGGGGCTCGAGTGCCGCTCAGCAAGCTCCTGTCGCTGGTCTGTGACAACAAGCAGTTGGATGCGGACAAGTACGAGTTCCGGAGTCCAGGTGGGTTGAGTTTATGCAGGGAAATGGTTACTCGTTACTTGTTATAGCTAATCGTTAATGTTTCTTTTTATTTGTACTGGTTTTTGATACTAGTTACTGTTTCTAGTTACTGTTTTTGGGTATTGTTACTTATTATTGTTACTTATTGTTGTTACTCGTTACTGTTACTCGTTATGTATAATCTTTAATGTTAACAATCACTTTTAATCGTTAATGTTTATTACTGCATACAATTACTCGTTACTCTTACTGGTTACTGGATACTGGTTACTGGTTACTAGTTACTAGTTACTATTTACTGGTTACTGGTTACTAGTCACTGGGTACTAGTTACTGGATACTGGTTACTTGTTACTAGTTAATGTTTTTTAAGTTTTGGTTGCTACTTACTGGTTACTAATTACTTGTTACTAGTTACTGGCTAGTAGTTACTGGTTAGTAGTTACTGGTTACGAATTACTGGTTACTAGGTACTGGTTACTAGTTACTGTGTACTAGTTACTAGTTACTTCTTACTAGTTAATGGTTTTTATGTTTTGGTTACTAGTTTCTGTTACTGGTTACTTGTAACTTTTACTGCATATTGTTTTTAGTTTCTGTTACTCGTTACTTTTACTAGTTATTGTTACTGGTTACTGTTTCTAGTTAATGTTACTGCACCAATTACTGTTACTGGTTACTTGTCACTCGTTATTCGTTACTGATACCGATACTAATCAGTATATTCTCTTCTTACCTTACCTTCCAGTGGACGCTAGTCAGGTGTATAGCTGCGAGTCAACGATCGGAGCGGTGGGTCTCTCGGAGATCCGGCTGTGCCACAAATCGGAGTCGTACGACAACTATAATCCGGATGCCATGCACCACAAGTTCCAGCGCACTGGCGCCGCTCGCGATTCGCTGAGCAGCAGCTCGGACTTCAGCAGCAGCCGCCACTCGAAGGTCACAGCGAAGACCCCGAGTCCGTACAGTTCGAGCAACTCCCTGAACTCGATGGACTCCACCGGGATGAACTACACCCGGACGCCGGTGGTGGTTCCACCGCCCGCGAAGGTGATGGCCCCACCGCCGCGAAAGAAGCGAACGGCGCCGCGTCCGCCCAGCCAGATCTGCATCCCCGAGCAGTCCGTGCCGGATATTCCAGCAGCAACAAAGTCGGAACCCGCCTACGCGGTGATTGTGAAGCGTCCCCAGCTCTGCATGTCCACGCCCAATCTCTCCGGGCAGCCGGAGTTGGACTGCAATGGCAATAGCTCCAAGTCACTGCGTGAGGAGGACACCTCCGATGGCCACTATGCCACACTGGATCTGAAGCCAGTGCCGGGTCCGGAACCAACCCCGAGGAAGCGCATAATCCAGATCAAAAAGAAGACGGCGCCGGCACCGCCTCCTGGGGGTGAGGACACCATCTCCCTAGCCTCGCTGCCGGAACCGGTGACGCCCACGGCCAGTGTGCCCCAACCAGCGCCCAGGATCACCAGCCCGGTGCCTGTAACGCCAGCGAGTCAGCCTCCACTGCCCGCCAGTGCAGCGCCTCAATTAAATGGGAATGGTAATGGAAGCACCAATGGATCCCTCAATGCCACCCCCGTGGGAACCCCCACCCTTGGCACCCCCAATGGCAACGTGTCCAAGGTACTCCTCAATCGAACGCCCACCCCAGAGCCCCGATCCCTGGGCAGTGCCACCGAGGAGGATGACAACGATGCGGCCTCCAAGCAGGCAGACTCGGGCATTGGGGAGCCAGCGCCATCGCCTTCCTCCGTCTCCCCAGAACCCGAACCCGAGACGGAGAAATCCCAGCAGGAGTCCAGCTCTGAGGACGACGAGGCCATCAAGGTGTATAACTTCAAGCTGTGCCAGACCTCCTCCAAGAAGGAGGAGACCAGCCTGGCCGAGCTGGCCGTGCTCACAGCTGCCGCCGCAGAGGAGGAGGAGGGTTCAGAGGCGGAGCAACAGATAGCCACCAACGGGCAACTGGCCACACCCAGTAGCGCCAGCGAGCAGACATCGCTCTCCTCGTGGAACTACTCGGTGCCCATCTCGCCGCCGCCCGACTTCTCCGACCAGCAAGGACGCGGGAATCGGAGTCCCGGCTCGCCGCTGGACGAGATCGTGGACGAGCTGTCGGCGATCATCAATCACCAGGGCCTGGACACGCTGATTAGGAAGCAACCCGATCCGAGATTGGCGGAGATTGAGGCTGCCAAACCCAATCGCTTGGCCAACTTCAGCATTGCCACGGCCAAGACTACGACGAGGATAGCAAGGGCTGACTCCTTTCAGGCCTCGGGTTCTGGAGGAGGAGCAGCAGAGGCGGAGGTGGTAACATCTCCGGGTGGCGGAGCTCTCAGCCTGCGCAGCACCTCCCACATCTCGCTGAACAAGCTGGAGCAGAATGGCTTGGCCAATGGCCTGGGCCAGCGTCGCTCCTCCAGCGAGCTGAGCATTGGGGAATCCCCCTCCCTGCAGAGCCTGGAGGTGATCAAGACTATCCTGAACTCCAGGAAGAATAGCCTGGCCGAGAGCGGAGGCAGTGCGGAGCAACCAAAGAGCATAAGGGAGCAGGAAAGGGAGCCGGAGCAGATCCTGGTCAAGGGAGAGTCAACGGAGAGAGCTGTGGCTGCCTCTGTCGTGCTGCAGGTCCAAAAATCCCAGGCTCCACCATCGCCTGTGCCGGCACAGAAGGCAGCACCTGCTCCCACCCCAAAGCCAGCTGCAAAGTTATCCTCGCAGCAGCAGCAGCAGGTGGTGCCCTCTCCCCTTGTGGCCAAGAAGGAGTCTCCTCCTGTCCTCAAGCGGGAGTCCCCTCTTGTGGCCAAGAAGGAGGTTCAACCTGTCCCCAAGCGGGAGTCTCCTCCAGTCCAGGATTCTCCCCCTATCACCAAGAAGGAGTCACCTCTTGTTGTTAAAAAGCAGTCTCCTGTAGAGCTCAAGCGGGCGACTCCTCCTGTCCAGGACTCTCCCCCTATCACCAAGAAGGAGTCACCTCCACCAGTCCAAAGGCAAACCCCTTCAGCTGTAAACAGACTTCTGGAGGAGTCCAGTCCAGTCCAGAAACTGGTCGCAGATCAAAGACCAGCCACACCAACCTCTCCAGCTCCAGCTTCACCTTCGGTCACAATGAGAGAAACCATCACACAGGCGGAGAGTCCAAAGAAGCCCCTCGAATTGGCGCCCAGCTCCAAGCCCATGCCGCCCACCTACCGCTACTCCGGCCCGCCCAGCATTAACTTTGCCACATGGAGCGAGCGTCCCAAATCCCAGGTGGCCATCAAGAACGAGGGTGACTATATCTTTGGCGGAGCAGCGTCACCACCGCCACCAGCAGCCCCGTCCAAGCTCACCATCGAGGTGGCCTCGCCCATCCTCCGAATGGGCATATCGCAGCGCAAGGAGTACCATGTACCCATCACGGTCAAGCCGCTCAAGGATGAGGAGAAGATACCCGAGGAAGTGGTGGAGAAGCCAGAACAAGTCCAGGTCCAAGTGCAGCCCCAAGTCAAGCAACAAGTCCAAATCCAAGCCACGAACCAAAACCAATCGTCGACGCTGCCTCGACCTGCCAAGAGCAATCGCTTCACATTGCCCGCCGGCGGCAGCCGTCTCGTCCAGGTGACGACGACCAGCAGTGGCTCCAGCAGCAACTCCCTGCCCCGGCCCGTCTCGAGTCTGGAGAGGAACAGCAGCAGGCAGGCGGCAGCGGAGGCGTCAGAGCCCGCGCCAGCTCCCTTTGGCCAGAATACCTTGCGCCGCACGGGCTTCAAGGAGCGCATGCTGGCCCGCGAGCAGCTGGAACAGGAGCAGGCCCTGAGCATACGAGTGTCGGTCAATGGGATGGCTCCAGTTCCGGCTTCAGCTTCAGCTCCAGCTCGAGCTCCTACTCCCGCTTCAGCTCCAACTCCTGCTCCAGCTCCTGCTCCAGCTCCTGCTCCAGCTCCTGCTCCAGCTTCTGCTCCCGCTCCTGCTCCAGCTCCTGTAGCAGCTCCCGCTCCCGTAGCAGCTCCCGCTGCCAAGCCCACATCCCCCAAGCCAGCGCCGCCAGCCAAGACCCAGCCGGTCTTTAAGACCGCCAAGGTGGAGGTGAAGCTCCACCAGCAGCAGGAACGGCAGCAGCAGGAGCCCCCCAAGCCCACAGTTCTCCAGGTGAAGCTGCGACCCACCTCCATGTCGGTAAACACATCCACGCCAGCGCCGCCAGCACCGCCGCCCATGCAGCTGAAACCCGTGAAGCCTTTAGTTGGGCGCAGTGTCTCCACGCCCGATCCCAGGTCGCAGCTGCTGGAGGCGATACGCAACTTCAAGCGCGAGGAGCTCAACCGATCCTGAGGAGCCTGAATATGTAGGAGCAGCTCGGGCACAAGACGCCGCACAAATTGTATTCTTTAAATGTAAATCTTGCGGGAGTAATTAATTAGAGAGAGTTGTAAATAATTAGAGAGCAAAAGAGCTAAAAAAAGAGATAAATTAGAGGACTTAGTGGAACCTGTCTGTGTGTTTATTATATTTTTTTTATTAACCCCGCTTATTTCTTTCTGTGTAAGCCTCCGCTTATTACCCAATATTTTTTTTAACTAATCTTAGTTTTTTGTTATTTTTTAAAACCTTGTTTTAGTCATTAGGTCACAAGAGAAAACACAAAAAAAAAGAAAAACTGAAAAGCAAACGATAAAAGCGAAAATAATCGATAGTATATCTATCTGTAATCGATAATATATCGCATGTTATTATGCCTATATATAATATTTCGTATGCCTTAGTGAAATATAGTAACCAATTTTCTAACCAATGGGACTGGTCTACTTAGTCGTGTCGAAAAACAAAAGAAAACCCTAATAAATTATTATTTTACACGCAGCACCATGTAATACCCGGGGCAGCCAGCAGCAAATGCATTTAGCGCTCATGTATATACATATACGGCATTGTATTAAAGTGAATAATAATAAAACGTACACAAATTAAACGAATTTCTTGTATTTATTTGAATTATACGTAATTTGAGGGTTAAATGTAATGTTAAATGTCCCGGTTAAAAGGATTTTATTGCTATATAAATGAGACAACTTGACAAACTTCTGGATGTCTTACAAAGGAAACCAAATAACTTAAATCTACATTCTCAGTATCAAATTCGAATTTATCGGTTAAAGTTCAGGGTAAATGTTCCGGGTAACACTAGCGAAATTATCGCTATATTATAAATTTAATAACTTGTCAGACTTCTGATGTCTGACAAAGGAATCTGAACAGAAAATCAAACTTAATTCCAAAATTTTCATATAAAATTTGAGTTTTGGCGGTTAAAGATAAAGTCCCGGTTAACAGTATTTAGGTAAGTTTATGTTTCTTACCACTATAATATTACAAAATAAATAACTTGTCAGACTTCTGATGTCTTAAAAACGAAACAAAATAACTTAAGTCTTCATTCTCAGTATCAAATTCGAAGTTATCAGTTAAAGTTCATGTTAAATGTCCCGGTTAACAGGCTTACAGTATCGATATTATTGCCATATTATAAAATAAATAACTTCAAAGACTTCTTAACCTAAATCAACAATATTCCAATCTTATTTCTATTTTGGAAGTTAAAGTTCATGTTAAATGTCCCGGTTAACAGGATTACATTAGCGGTAGTCAAATACATCATAAGACCGATGTCTTACAAAGAGTTCAACATAACTTTAATCAAGAAATTCCTACAAATTAATTAATTAATAAGTGATTAATTACTTATTTTTCTTTTAATCGTCGAAGTCAAAGTCGTCGTCTGGCACCTCCCGAGGCACCACATAGTCCTCTAAGGCTAGGGCCGCCGCGGCTGGAACAATCCTCGCTTGGCAAGTCGGTGTAGTCCGTGGCACTGGAACGGTTAGTGCTGGCCGGAGAGTTCTCACGACGACGATTTGCCTGCTTGTTGGCTTCCGAGACTCGCAGGCCCTTCAAGGATTGCAGCGAGTGAAAGGAGTCGTCGATCGAAGACTCGCCTCGCAGGGAAACGCGCGAGGTGGCGGCAGACAAAATCTCGGCATTATTGGCCTTTGCGTTGGAGGGAATATGCCTGCCCGGGACGACGTCGATGCCCAGATCGCCGCACATATAGTCGCTGAAGGTGTAGCCCCAGCGCATGACCATGCTCTGGGCACAGTACTTGCTCTTGTCCATCTCCTCGTGGAACTCGCAAGCAATGTGGTTTGTGAACTCAAAGAAATCCCTCGAGAAGAACTCGTTGGTTATGTGTATGTTGAGCTTGTCGTTGGGCAGCCCGGCCACATCGAGGACCTCCCGCTTCAGGACGAAGAGCAAGTACTGGAGGTCGAAGACCACAATGCGGTGCAAGGCCCCGTTCCGGGCATCCCCTTCGGCCTCGGTGGCCAGGTAGCTGAAGCACGACTTCACCATCGGCACCATATCCGTGGCGGTGAACACCACTAGGGGCCTGGTGGTCTGGCACTGGGTCAAGTACTCGACCATTTCGGTGTGCAGCTTCTCCATGTCACTCTCCCCCAGGGCCTGCGGTGGCAGCGGCAGGAGATGAGTGGTCGCTGAATGCTCCTGGGCATCCCTGTTCTGGCCCACATGGAGGCGACCCGGGTTTATCAGCGAGCTGAACATCGAGGTGATGCCATCCTTGAGCGTGTACTGGCAGGCGGCGAACTCGGCCGGCACATAGTCGTGGCTGTTGTGGAGCTTCGTGAAGTAGTTGAAGGCGACGAACACGAACTTGGAGTTCTCCAGATCTGTGGGGGAAATAAGGAGTAATCGATACAGGTGGAGAAACATCGATGTTTGCAGATCAGGTTCCGAGAAAGAGAGGTAGAGAAAGAAAGAGAGGATTGCTTACCATGAGCCTTCTTTCCATTCATCACGATGCCTTCAATGCTGCGCTTAATCTGCAGCTCCTTCTCGGCCAGCTCGCGTTGAACCTGATCTGCAGTTTTGGGCTTCTTATTGGCACTGCCCTGACCTCTGTCGCGTTTGGCGGCGTCGTTGAAAGGGTCGCGCTGATCTTCAGTCAATTTCTTGGAAAAACAGAAAAAAAAAAACTAACTATCGTCTAAATATCAGGCGACGATCGTGCAACCTACCTCCCACATCCCGGAGCAGTGGGACACCGCCTCCGGAATGCTCATATTCCTGCCCTCGGCGGTATTCTCGCGCCAATTGTTGACGAAAACCATGAAGCCACTTTGCTTTTTCGGAGGAGCCATTTCAGCAATCTGTTCGAATTCTTGGAAAGTGTAAAAAAAACAAAGAAGTGCAAAGAAAACCGGCGCCAACGAAACGAAAATGAAATTGAAACGGGACTTCCATTGCGGATTAGAGGTGGAGAAATTTCGATAAGCTTAACATGCTGTTACCTTAACATTTCTTGTCATCGGCTTAATATTGTTTTCTTCACTTTTTATATTATTAATATAGGTATCCAATTTAACATGAAACCAATATATTTGTTCAAGCGCTGCAAATACTTAAAAAAAAAAAAGATTCCTTTTAATTTGTAGTTTTTATTAACATTTTCCCTAACATTTGAATTTACCGCTCTGTAACAGCAACAGCGGGCTAACAGCAACATCAACGCTATCGATAGTGCAGACACAAACCAAAATATACGATACTGCTATCGACACTACTCCTAGACGATACTATCGATATAAATTTGTTTGTAAATCCAATTAATAATTGAATAATTAATTCAAAGACCTATTTCTTTTAGGCATAAATATATTTGTAAATAGCATTTAGTACAAAATAAATTTAATAAATCGAATTTATTGAGTTTTGATTTCATTAACAGATTTTTTAAATTTAGGGGGAAGACTGGATTTTTTAGGGGGAAATAATGACTATTTGAGATTTTTTAGGGGAAAAGCAAAATTTTTCATCTGGCAACACTGCTGCCAATAAGAAATTGTATAATTTGTTGTCTTTTTTATTTAATGAATTAAATTCCTGCATAAAGTGGGAAAATCACACACTGCAATGGCGTTACGGATACTTAAGACCTTCAGGCCCGCGGCCCAATCCCTGACAGCAACCATGACCGCCGGGCAGCAGCAGAAGCAGCAGCAGATGATCCACACGACGCCGGCGTGCTGCGAGATTAGGAAACTCGCCCGCCTCCGGGTGGTGGACAACAGCGATCTGGGCAAGCGGGCAATGGCCGAGGGCAGGCCACCGCGCTGCATCCATGTGTACAACAAGCGCGGGGTGGGTCTGATCGGCGACAAGGTGCTGGTGGCCATCAAGGGCCAGATGAAGAAGGGCATCCTCGTGGGCCTCAAGCAGAACCAAAAACCGAAGCAGCCCAAGTTCGACAGCAACAACCTGGTGCTGATCGACGACAATGGCACTCCGCTGGGCACACGCATCCATGTGCCCATACCCACAGTCCTGCGCACCATCCTCAAGGAGAAGACGCTGGCCAAGGGAGCGGACTACACGAAAGTCCTGGCCATTGCCAGCAGATACGTTTAAGATCAAACCGCGAGCCTTATTTTTGTTTGTTAAATAAATAAAGTTAAAAATTGACATTAATAAAGTGGTTTTTTGGTACTTAACTGTAGGGTCTAGATTAGGGTTTATGTTTTTTTAAATTATGTGCAAAATTCAAGCGTTTCTAGGGAATATTTTAGAACTAATTTAGGTGAAAATATTATCTGAAAGCATAAATTAAAAGAAATAGTTCGTTTTCAACTTAATTTGAAGCTAAAACAACATTTTTATATCAAATTTTAAAGCATGGGCACTAAAGCGGCGTTAAGCTTCCAGAGAGTGTTAATACCATTTAAAATCATAATTTAAATAAAATGGTTTGCTTCTTAATTAATTTTGACCTAAAACAACATGTTTGTATTTAAATTGTTAAGCCTGGATGGGCACTTAAGGGGCCTTTAAGCTCCCAGACCTCATTCTAGTTCTCACAGATAAGAAATAAGACTTTCGGAGTGAAATACAACTTGCTTAGGTTTATTTTCCTTCTTTATTCAGCTTTGCTCGCATATTATGTCCGACTCAGGGCTTTAAGTGTAGTTTATAGGGCTCCGATCTCGAAATACGTTGCCCATCCATGTTTTAAAGGAAAATGATTATTACAGAAATTAAAACCCGACAGCTTTTAACCATTTTGTCTTGGAAATTAAACTAAAATATGATTTCCGGAAATGAAAGAAAGAAAACCAATATTATAAGCCCTTTTTAAAAGTATAAAGCTATAAAACGTAACAATTAGTGTCATGTTTATACAGAAAATATTGAAAATCATTCAAGGATTGCCTTAAATGAAGCCATTTAAATTTAACCTCAAAGCTTTCAGTTAAACACGAAATTACTATAAATAAGATAAAGAAAACTACTATTATTATCACTGACTCTTCTGTTCTCTTTTGTGCCGACTGAGAAAAATCCTGTGACTGATTTAAATTAAACCCCAAACCCGAGAAATACTTCACTTAAGGTTTCGTTTTAATCCCAAAAAACAAACAATTTGTGAATTTCTGTGGTATAAGTATAATGTGTATAATGTAATTGCGATCAGCTAGTTTAGTTTTAGTTTTAGATTTAGTTTTTAGCTCAGTAGTCTTGCCTAACGTTTATAAGTTATGATGCAGTTATGTACACATGGGCGTTGCAGTTGTCAGTTTAGTTTACAGTTTGTAGTTTTTAGTTTTTACTTTTGTTTCTTTTGCCGCAACAGAAATGCACTTTGTCAGTTCCAAGGAAAGCTAGCAGCTAGCGCCCTCTCTTTCGCTTTGAGGGAAAGGCAAGGCCGCGTGCCATCTCGCTCGCGAGTCGCTTATGTACAGAAGGGATAGGGGGTATACAGGGGCTGTGTTGTGTGTATTAAATATATGTTTGTATATAGATATAGATCACTGCGCAGGATAAGTACAGGTAAGAGCTCTAGATGTTGCCGGCACTGCCAAAGAACTGGAAGTTGTTGAAGTTCACCGGCGTCTTGGGGCTGGGCAGGTACAGGAAGTCGTCGTTCTGCAGCTGCGACTGCGTCAGGTTGGGCTCGCTGGCGCTGCGATGGATCTTGGGCAGCGTGCGCAGCATATTCTCCAGCATATTAAGCAGCGGCCGGAACAGCGGTCGGTCCTTGGTCGTATACTTGATGCAGTCCTCGGCCAGTCGCTTCAAAGCCTGCGGCGCATCCGACCTCACCTGGCTCATATCCGGACGCAACAGCCCACGACCCACCATGAAGAGGATCTGGTCCTTGTTGCTAATATGGCCATAGGGCAGGCACTCGGCCAGCAGCTCGTACATCACAATGCCAAAGGCATACACGTCCGACTGGAAGGAGTAGGGATTGAGCTCCTGCATGCGTATCACCTCCGGGGCCATCCACAAGATGCTGCCCGTCGGCTGGTTGGCCTGCTTCTCGCCCGACCACCGAGTCTTGGCGGTGGCCAGGCCGAAGTCCCCGATCTTCACGGAGAGATCCTCGTGCAAGAAGATGTTGTTCGACTTCAGGTCTCTGCGGGGTTAAAGGAAGCCTTTAAGATCCTTCTCAAACAGAGGCCTGCCTGCTCGACTCACCTGTGTATGATGTTCTTGGCATGCAGGTAGTCCATGCCCTGGGCCACCTGGCGCCCAATGTCGATGAGCGTGTTCAGCTTGAACTTGGTCTCGCTCACGTGGACGTGCTTGTAGAGGCTGCTGCCCTCGCACCACTGCGTCACAATGGCCAGCGAGGGCTTAGACACGCAGCCCATGAAGAGCAGGATGTTGCAGTGGCGCGTCTTCTTCAGCATGGCCACCTCGTTCTTGAAGGCCTGCAGTTGGGCGAGGCTTGGAGTCTTCACATTCAGCGTCTTGACGGCCACCGGTCCATGCCAGTGAGCGCGATAAACGGTTCCAAACGAACCCGAGCCAATCCTGGGGCCAATCAGTATCTCCTCCGCTTGGATGTTCTAAGGGGAACAGAGATTATTAGTAATATATAACGATTAAGGCTCAGTAGAGCGGAAAAACTATCGACAATACTATCAATATTATCGCGTCACTATCGATTGTTCTTGTTCCACCATCGATACATCGCGTTAGCAGCAAATCAATGAATTCGTATCAAATTTACATGTTTTTGCCAATAAATATAATATAAAAATAAATACTATCTTACATTTTTATATTCTTAATTCTTATTTCTTCTAATTCTTTTTATTTAATTTCTCATCATTAATATCAAAAACTATCTTTATATAAAATCTATAAGGACAGTATTGTGATTAAATTTCTTGCTTTTTTTTTATTACATTAAATCTTATATAAATTATGCCATTTAATCTGGTTTGTTTAAGCAAGAAAACATTTTTTAACCCATTTTGTTTTGCCGATAATATCGATAGAACCGATGGTTTGGACTGTCACTATCGAAAATAGTCGAAAATATCGAGTAAGGGCACTATCGATGTTTTTACAGCTCCAAGGCTCAGCTCCTTGACTTACCCAGTTCTCCTCGGAGCTCTTGGCATCCCTGGAGAGCAGATTCTTGTTGCTCTCATCGGCGGACCTGGCCCGCGGTCGATTGTGCTTCAAGGTGCTGGTGGGCGAGGCCTGGGTGGAGTTGGAATGATCCGTGCAAGGGTGCTGGAAGGAGGGAGCACAAATCAGAGATAGAGAGAGATGTAAGGAGGAGAAAACCCAGCTAAGACTCACCGGCAACGGGGGCCTGGCCTGCATGATGAGGCTCCGCTGCACATCGCTGGGCACCGAGCGTATATTGTTGATGCAGACATTCGGCGCCGAGTTAGAGCGATCGTCCTGGCTGATGCGCGGCGGTCGACCCTGTCGATGGTTGGCGGAGGATGAGGAAGGGGGTTTAGAGCTGCTGCTGCTGCCGCTGCTGCTGCACCGCCGGCTGCGGCTGCGGCTACTCACGTTGAAGCGTACGGCAGTGCCGCGCCCAGGGAAGCCCGCCACGCCATTCTCCGGATTCTCGGCCAGCAGCAGCTGATAGTAGCTGTCCATGGGGAAGGGCTGGCACAGCATTGGCACCCTCCCGGCGCACCTCTGATGGAACCGAAAGTTACACTGGCTGCAATAGAAGCCAGTGAAGAGCAGACGCCGGCAGCCCTCGCAGAAGACCAGCGAGAAGAAGGTCTTCCGTATGAACTGATGCTGGGTGTGCGTCCGTATGGGGAACTTCTCCAGCAGCCGCACAAAGATCTCCTCCACGTGCAGCGTCCCGATATCCGTGTGCCACGGTATGATATGTCTCCCACTGTGCGTGGTGCTCACCTCGCACATGTCCGGGGTGAGCTGGCGGAGCTTGAGGGCCTTCATCAGGGCATCGCAGAGCCGCACGCCGGCCACCACCTCCACAGAGGTTCTCTGCTGATTGGGCAGGTGGGCGCGCAGCAGGATCTTGGGCTGGCGGGTGAGGGTCCCACACTGGCTGGCCGGATTCGAGCCGCCCAGGCCCGAGTCGGTGAGATCGGTGCCGATGCCACCGCCGCCGTGGATTCTTGCCAACTGCCGCTGTTGCTGGAGGATCTGCGTTTGGTTCTGATAGTGCGGCTGCTCGGCCACCGACTCCTCTGGAGCCTCCGGCGGCTGCTGTTGCTGCTGCAGGGCATTCAGCTGCTCCATCAGCTCGTGCTCCTTGGCCTCCAGCTCGTGCAGCTTGGAGGTGAGCTCCTGGTATTCCGTTAAGTACATGGCCGGCGGCTCTTGCAGATTGGCAAACTTGGCATTGAGGGCGTCGATGTTCTCCCGGGTGACATGCTTCACCAGCTGCACGTTGTGCAGCTCCTCGGCCAGCGGATCGTACAGCTCGCTGTCGCTTTCCGCCGAGGATTCGCTGGACATGATTGCTGGAGCTGCTGCTTCTGCTGCTGCTGGAGGAGGAGGTGTAGGAGGTGGAGGTGAAGGTGCTGCTGCTGGTTGCCTACGACGACCAAGAAGATGCTGCACCACCCGATGCGACCATGACCCTGAAAATGCCAATGCCAAGCGCTAACCGAAAGCGAATGCGAATCCGAGTCCAAATCCGAGTCCGAGTCCAAATCCTTGACTTCGTGCGCTTGCGTTTTAATGGAGTTCAATGTCGAGGAGCCACCCACCAGCCGCTTTCGTGGGCGGGGGGCAGCATGTCGTCCTTGCAACCGCTTTTCTCGCTTTTCTCCCTTTTTTTCGCTTGAAAATCGCACAATTTTCTTCTTCTCCTTTTTTTCACCTTTTTTCCAGTGCACCTACACACACACACGCACGCACACCCACACCACCTGCCTACACACACTCACACACAGAGGCACACGCACTGGTACGCACGCTAAGGTATGTACATATATTATTTAATGCGAAGGTCGCGCGCTGCCCGGCCCTCTCTTGCCCACACCAAGCTCCTTGGAGGCGCTCCGCAGGAAGCTGTGCAAGTGTCCTGCCCCGGCGGATGCGCTGGACACTGGTCAAGATGTGAGATTCGGGCGTCCTTGCTAGGCTGAGCGGCTCTCGAAAACGGGACGCGAAGGACGAAGGCGCTGTGTTTTGGACGAAGGCAAAAAGCTGAACTTGAGGAATTTGTTTAATGCCCAGCGACTGGCGATAGGTGTCCCAGCACTATCGATAACAGTGATATCGATATTTTATCAAGGGCCCTATCGTATAGATAAACTATCGACTGATAAAAGGTAAATCTTTTGAATTAATTTAAATTATTATTATTAATTATAATTATTATTATTTATTGCTAATAGTTTGTGGAATTTTAAATACATTCTAATTTGTGGGAAAAAAAACTATAGATTTTTTTAATTTAATTACTTTTATTTAAACTTAAACCCTTCTTCGTTTTTAGAAAACTTGAATTTTTTTTAATTTTCTAATAACAAAAAAAAGTTAAACAATAAAGGAACTTCAGGAAGTCATAAAAAATATAAAGTTATAGCCAAAAAGCCAAACCGAAAAGAAAATTAATTGTAAATTCGAAAACATAAGTCAAAAAACTCCTTGCCAATTTATCTCAAAAGAGAAAAAAAAAAAAAATAATACAATCATTGCGACCCTAAAAACAAAAAATGTACAAAAGGTTATAGAAATCAAAACAGTGAACTAAGTCACAGGAACTGCACAAAAAATTCGCCTTAATTACCATGTAAGTACAAAAATAATAAAAAATAAACATATAAAACTGATTTTCTGCATTCTTGTTGGGAAAGAGATTCATCTGCCCTTGAAAAACCTGGCCGTCTGCGCTTGGACCGCCCCAAAGCCGCCCTTTCCAGCCGCCGCCTCCACAATGTGCCGGGCTATCCACTCCGGCAGCTTGCCCCGTATCCTGGGGTTCGCGTAGCGTTCATCTAGAAGGTAGACGCAGGCGTAGTCCCTAATGTGGCGTACGGCTCGTCCAATGCATTGGTTAACCGCCTTCATGCAGAGATTCTCGTAGAATTCGTTGCCGGATCCAGGTCCCAGCTTCTCGTCCAGATGCCGCATGCGCTGCTCCAGCTCCGGCGACTGGCGGTTAGGATAGGGCAGACCCACGACTAGAACCGCTCGGCCCAGGTCATCGGCGAAGTTCAATCCTTCGGAGAGCTTGCCGCCAACGACGCTGAGGAGCAGAGCGCCCGCTGATCCCGCTGATTCCTTGATGGCCTTGGCATACTTCTCCAGGAGCTGATCCGCCGAACCCGAGACCTCCCGGAACACGCTCTTTCGGCGCGAGATCCTCTCAAGGCTGCCCGTCTGCTCCAGATGCCTGTGGACCTTGTCCAGGTAGTCGTAGGAGGGTAAGAAGCACACGACACCGCCCGGTATCACCTGGCAGAGGTTCTGGAGGACCATGGAGAGCTCCTGGAGCTGTGGGGATAAACCAAAAAGGGATTGTAGCAGGCCAATTAATAAAAGTACGATCTGGTCACACTATTTGATGAGCTAGGCTCTCTCGAGAGCGCCTCTTTTGTTTAGATCGAGAACGCAAGAGAATAAGACAAGAAACAAGAAAAGAATTATAAATTACAGTTAAACTAAATCTAAACCATGTTAAACTAAACTAAATATACAATAAAAGTAGAGACATATATTAAAAAGATCCTGCTACAGGATATTAGTTGAAGATAATAACAAAAGAGGTAATTTCCCAGCTCACCATCTCTGGACTTCCCCTTTGGGCAAAGTTGAAGCGCAAGGGAGCACCCTTGGGGCCGTTGGGGATCACAAAGGGCAGCACGGCATCATCGGGCACCACATGGCTGTAGAAACGCTCCACCAGACGATCCTGGCAGCTGGCAAACAGCTGCTCCTTCAGCTCCTGGGTGGGCTGCATGGTGCCGCCAGCAATCACAATCTGTGAGGGATCGCAAGAGGTTAATATCATAATTAATAACCGAATTAAAGCGCCGAAACTCACCGCTCTGGCTTCCCGCAGGATATCGGCAAACTGCTCGGCGGGATCGAGTAGCAGATACTTGAGGGTTCCTCCTGTGGGATCGAGCAGTATCCTGCCATCCGCCGCATCGCTGGTGAGGGTCTCGAGGAAGGCCAGCAGAGGCCTGATCGGAGAGGGGGCCACTTCCGGGAAGAGCTTCACTGGTTGCTCCGTCTTTTCCTCCTCCGCTGCTGCTGCGTCTCGCATATCCTCCAGCTTCCTCTTGCCCTGCTTGGGCTTCTCCTTCTCCCTTTGCTCCTTGGTTAATCGCTGGAGGATTTGACTCCGCGCCGACGTTTGCGGTGGCTGATTCTCACTGGGCTGCGGCTCCCTTTGGAGCTTGGCCGCGTTGCCCTGAACTTTGCGCGCGAAGCGAGTGCGAGCGCAGAAATCGAGGAGTTCGTGGAGGTCAATGTTGAAGAAGTCTCCCTCGGCGGTCAGCTCGTAGGTGCGCAGCATCCGCAGGGGCTTGCCCTGCTCTAGGACCTTAAGCAACCGCTTGACTATAAAGATAAGCTGGTTGATCTTCAAGAGATTCCGGGTGCTGAAACGCTTCTGGAAGTGCTCCTTGTAGCCCGATATCTCTGTCCTGGCCCTTTCCAGCTGCTGGCGGTTGATCTCGGCGCCATGGAGCTGGGCCAAGCTGTCGAGGAGATTGTGGGCTTCGTCCACAACGAGGACGCTTCCCTTGAGATTGATGCCCAACTGCTGGCGGGCGGATTTCTGCAGCAGCAGCTGATAGGGCAACAGTATCAGCTGTGCCTGCTCCAGGGCAGCTCTGGAGGCGTAGTACGAGCAGGCACCGCAGGCCGCGCCTTCCGTGGCCAGCTCCTCGATGTCCAGGGGCTCACTGAGTGCCAAGTCCTTGAGGGAGTCCACCAGGGACTGCGCCTTGAAGGGGCATCTGCTGCTGCTGCTGGACTCTCCTTCGGTTAGACGGCTTTTCTTGCTGGGATTCGGCCGGGACTTCTTCTGGGTGGCCATCTCCAGGCAGCGTTCGTTCATTAGACCGACCTGCTTGAGGCGACGCACCTGTGGATTGGCGCACAACTGCTGGCGGGAGCCCAGGGAGATGCACCTCGCCCACTTGCCATGCGGCGTCTTGCGGATCTCCGACACGATTTGCGCCAGCTGCGAGTGCGTGCGACTGCAGAAGAAGATCTGAACGGGGCGATAGCGATCCTCCGAGGGCTCCTCAGTGCTGTCTGCGGTCTCATGTTCCTCATCCGAGTCGGAAGCCGAGGCGTTCTCCTCCTCCGCACCCTCCTGCTTTGCGCGCTGCTCTCTTCTCTGCTTTTTCCTGCTCTTAACACGCTCCCTGATCTCCGCCAGCTGCTGTTCCCGCTTCTCCAGCAGCTCCCTGAGGTGCTGCAACTTCTGCAGCTCCTCCCGCTGCAGTCGGGATTTCCCCTGAGCCTCCAGCCAGTCCTCCGCCTGCTCGCCTTCCTTCTGCAACTTTCCCAGCTCCCGTTCGACGCCGCTGATCCTCTCCAGCATTTCGGACTTCACCAGCGCCTCGTGACGCTCTAGCCAGGTGAGGGCACCGCAGGTGAGGGTCAGGGACTTGCCGGTGCCCGTGGGACTCTCGAATATGCCCACCTGTCCGTTTTCCAGCACCCGGAAGAGTTCCTGCATCAGCTGCTCCTGGATTGCGTACGGCGTGTGCGGGAATCCAAACTCGTGGGCGGCCGGCGTGGCCAGCGGCTGGCGGGGCGTATACTGGGCCATATTCCGCCTCCAAATTAATTAATTCACATTTCCCGAGACCAGAAAAAGGGACGCGGGAAAAGAAAACAAAACGACGCGCCAAGCTGCGAAATAGCAACAACAACAGGTTGGAAGCGTAAATTGCCTAACGCATTGGCGGTGCGAGTATCGTTTAGCGATGACACTTTAGTGGTGCGGAAAATGGCTGAACTTCTTTTGAACAAAAATTTATAAAATTTTCTATAAAATTAAAAGGAGTTTACAGCCTTCTTAGGTGAGTAAAAAGGGTTTTTTTGAGAAAGGAATAATAAATAAACTTAGCGGTAATTGGAGGATTAGCTAATAGGTAACTGCTTACCAAGTTATTATTTATTTATTTGCAAAACTTAAATAAATGGCCAATATTCATTTCAATTGCATTTATTTAAACATTTTTGCCCCATTAAATCCCATAAAAGTAAAGCAAAGAGAGCTAAAAATTAACCAAATGCAAATAAAATTTAAAAAATCATCGATAACCATTCTCTCCACCGATAACGTGACGTCAGAATCCTTGATCAGGGTTAGTACTAAAAAATCCCATGCTTTGCAGTGGCGCCAAAAATTCATAGTGAAAAAAACTTGTTGCGAACACCGGCTTAAAAGAAAAAAAACGTACAATTTGAGAACAACAACCGCTGATTCTGGAAATCTGGCCAGTGGGGTGAGTAATATCTGAGCTATATGCAAATCCAGTGCTGCACTCGCTTAGTAATGCGCGAAGAAACATCAAAGCTTGATTGATTGCCAATTAGTCATGTGCGCTATTAATTTGCTGTAGATGCTAAATCTTGTCGCTGCGCTCCCGCCCCCTCCCCTTGGCAAAATGGCGACCGTTTAAATTTCGATTTTAATGCGAATTTCGAGGGGATTTGAGCCGAGTTAAGATCGCAAATTGCAATTAATAACGCCATTGTGTGGGTGGTTGCATGGCGGCATTTACATATATTTTGACCTCAGGCAACAGCAGGCAGCTAATTGCAAACAAATTTGCGACTTCTCAGTCGCAACGGGACCGAGTGGTCCTCTCCATAGTGTTTTTCTTATTTCTTGTGTAGGAGGGAGAGAGGCAACTATATGTCGCTACTCCGTGTTAACGGGACAACTTGTTATTCTCTCTTAACTTTTATTGCTTTTCTCCTTTCTATAGAAGGTGTGAAGGAGGCAGCTATGTGTGATCCTGAGAGCCATGTACAGTGGG
The DNA here is from genome assembly GCA_008042795.1 of Drosophila asahinai. Taxonomy (NCBI): domain Eukaryota; kingdom Metazoa; phylum Arthropoda; class Insecta; order Diptera; family Drosophilidae; genus Drosophila; species Drosophila asahinai. The sequence goes on from VNJZ01010957.1 coordinate 42,517, forward strand.
CAAGAAAGCTGAAGTACTGTCTTGTACTTAACATTTTCTGTTGCCCACTGTATTTATATATATTTTGGTGTATTCTTGATTTACAGTATGTGTGTTTTTATTTGTTTATATTTGTTTCTACGTTCAATTTGACGCGACAAATGCTGCACCTGACTTATTGTTGCAGCTCTTAATAGTTGCATATATTTATGGGTTTCTTCGTTGTGTGTGCGTGTGTGCGTCAAGTGCAGACACATAAATCACGGGCCCAAGAGAAGGCGGATTAATGCGTAGACGACCTTGGGAAGAAAATTAGCTTGTTAAAAATACCCATCTAAATATTTTGATGTTTTTTGGGTTAACTGCATTACAAGCATTATTTTCATATATTTAGGATCATCAAAACTAATCATTTTGTTATATTAAAATGCATACATAATATTCTGATCCTGGTTTTACAATATATTTCAAAGTAAAGTGTGCTCATACCATACATTAGTGCCAAATACTTGAAAAGTATTTGAATTAATTCGAGGAACTTGATTATTTGAAATTTCTAAGTAAAAACATTTTTGTTGAGGGGATTACCTATCTGATCTCTTAAATTAAAGTCACTTTCCGTAAACCCTTAACAGCCTTGCACCATATTCCTCGAACTGGGCAGTCCGTTCTTGACCAGGCCCCGACCTCCATTCAGATCCCGCTCCCCTGACCTTCTAAGCCACTGAGTCATGGGACTTTTCCCCCAGCAATCTGGCTGGGGGGACCTTGGCAGACAGCGGGTCGGCGGCACTTGCTGTGGTTGAGCGATTGAAATTGCTAATCTCGGAGCCTTTGCCCGAAGACATTTCCCATTTATCACAATCGCACTTGTGCCCGTGCCCGGTGCCCGGTGCCTGTGCTTTTCGGTGGCATAATTTTTCACTTAACGCACGCCTATAAATACCCATGCTGCAACACATGTAAGACTCTATCTAAATACAAACACAGGTACAAATACACCTGTGTGTGATTGCTAATAGTTGGCTCAATGATAATGCTTTCCGTTGATTATTTATGACCGATATTTTATGCGATTAAGTGCCATAATTTATCAAAGCTCTGCTGCCGACTCTGGCTCTACCACGATTTCCATATGGTAACTTATTTTTCCAACATTTTCTTTATCATTTTTATTAGAAAACACCTTTATTTATACAAACCCAAAGGGAGCAAGGAATATCGCTTGGCTTGGTACAAATATCCAATCCCAAGCAGGCCCTGCTTTCACAATCTCCCCTTTCCAGCCTAAATCCCCAGTTTTAATCCTCAGTATTCAGTTCTCAGTCGTACGATTACGAACATAGTCATACATTTATCTCAGTAGAGTCTCAAGCTTAGTTTTTCTGTCTAGTCTAGTGAAAGTCTTTTTGGTGTCCGTAAAATTTCTTTCAAATTTTCTATATTAATATGTATTTCGAAGGGAACCCGGAACCGAATTTAAAAGATGTAGATCCCATAACGTTTAGAGATATGAATTATCGGTGCGAGAAGCGAATCGTTCGTAAGGGGCCGGAGCCTGGTGTTTATCCCAAACTTGGTGCCTTAGTGACTATAAACTTACGCGGGGTCGTGGGGCCCAACAACAAGATTGTGGAGGATGTGATGGCCTATCAGTGTCACCTGGGTGACAATGACCTTGTCGATGGCCTCGAAATAGCTTTGTTGGCAATGAAGCAAGGCGAAATAGCCACGGTATCAATGGATTTCGAGTTTGGATATGGCATCTTCGGCCTAAGGAACAACAATGGAGCATACCTAGTGCCGCCATTCGCGAAGCTACATTATATAGTCCAGCTTTTGTCCATCGAAGAAGAGATCCTGGAGGAGATAGATGACAATGAAATCCTACGCAGAAAGTTTGCCTTCAAGAAGGCCCGTGGAGACTTTTGGCTGAAGCGTCTGGAATTTCGAAAATCCATTAATTTGTACAATCGCGCTCTGGAGTATCTTCTGAAGATAAATGGGGACGTGGTGGCCATAGGTCAGGCCGCAGGTCTGCCGCTTACAAACGACGGCATAGTGGGATTGGTCCTGAGGCGCAAGCGAGCAGCCTTCGCAGCCGCCGTCATCGAGTCTCGGGTGATCACTACCCTGCAACGCGACCCATGCAACACCCAGGCCATCTTCCATATGGCCAAACTTCTAAAACTTATGGGCAAGACGTATCAGGCCTATGGTCTTCTGCAGCGGGTGACCCAGCTGGATAGGGAGCATCGTGATGCAGTCGCTGAAGCTGATGCTATCTATGATCAGCTCTGGAGGAAACTCTTTCATATCCAACCTAACGCACCTTACGTACCTTACGTTGCCCTAATTGAGTTAATCCTCATTGTCGTGGTAAACCTCGTCATTTGGATATTTATGATGCATGATGTATGATGGATTCTAAGATGTTGAAGACTAATGCAGAGATCGAGAACTATACTTTCACAACCAATAAGCAATAAACTTTATTAAGTTTCCAATCCAATAAAATATCCTAGAAACTCGAGTAAACCCAAACCCATAAACACTACAAAAAGCTAGCATCTCGCCTCCGGGGGCTTGTCGCGATTGGGAATCATCTCGGTGATTGCACCCACATCGTGTGTCCGGTGCATGTGACTCCCTGGAGGCGGTGACCCAATCTATGACACACACTACACACTGTTCACCGAGAAGGATTTTGTGTGCGCGGTGTTTTTCGTTCTTTTATTACTGTTATGACATTCAATAAGCAATTAGGCATTAATCACTGCCGGGGGCAGCATTAATCACCCGAAAGCGAGCCTTCAACTTATGCATATTAGCGGAGAGCTGGCTCTCTCTCGGCTTGGCTTCTATCCACAAATAGTTGGCGAGGCGACGGAGCGAGTTCTGAGACGGAATCCCGCTTGCAAGACACAGACAGCAGCGACATGATGTCACCGCCTGTTTATAGTTTACCCCGTCAGCGATGCAGATCGGATCGGGGGAGTGGTGTAGAGTGTGGATAGGATCGAATCGGATTGGATCGGCAGAACAGATTGTCCCACGCCCACGCGGAGACACGCGCCAAGAACGAACACAAGCTCAGTTATTGAGTCAGGAGAATTCTATGCAGCGCACTCTGGGATACCCTTTAAGAAAGATACAATACTGTCCGTGTGACGGCAAAGGCTGGGCACGCGTTCTTAGAAGACAGTCCTTTCCAAACCTACTAGATTTTGAATTTTTTATTTACTATAAGTTTATTTAGTATTCTCTCTCCTTCTCCCTCTTCCACACTTTGCCTGCAATGTATAAGCAAAGCGTTGCAATAAGAAGAACGTGTATTACCATTTAAGATTAATTTGCCATGTTAGTGAAGTTCTCGAGTGGCATACCCCAACCATTTGAATACTAAAGGCAGTGAAGGCAGGTCAGGTTGATTCAGATATTGCCCCGGGGGCGCCGTCCAAGATCGATGAGCAATCCAAAGCAAACTCGGTGGCTATTTGGATATTAAACTTTAATTTTTATTGTAGTTCTTTTAGAGTAGTCGGATCGGAGATGGTTTACAGAGACAGTTAGAGATACGGATGCGCGGATACAGCGAGCGTTAGATATACGGATATAGATACAGATACGGCGGCTACTGAATAATATGGAACACACTGGATAAAGGGGCTGATGAGTGGGGAGGGGCAGGATGAGACTAACAATTAAACGTTTATCAGTTAGATTGGTAGCTTGTTTTAACTGTGTTTTAGCGGTTCCTTCTTTTGCTTGGTTTTCACATAGTCTCGGCTAGATCTATTTACCGTATAGTTTTGCTCTGGTCAAAATTACACAAATAATATCTGGGACTCTCTCTTAACACATTCGACACTTTTTCTTATTATTTCTTACATTTGTTTCTTGTTTTTTTTTTTTAGCACAGTTTGTGGGAGTTTTCTTTAATTGTTTGTTTGTTTGTTGCTTGCTCATGCGGGGTCACACATATAGATGTTTAACTTTATCAATATCTTTAGCAATATACATGGATATATAATAGGTCTCTTTATGACTATACAATTACTGTCTGGGCTTTGAAAATTTATGTTTTCTTTTCTTTTTTTGGGGGCTTTTGTGGTCAGTTTTCTTCTGCCTGCAGCTGCGGTCGGGGCTTCCGATTCGCTTGTTAACCAACCCTGATCTATCGGTAATCGTTGATCGTTAATCGTTACATTTGTGTCCAGGTACATTCGTAGCGCATTTCTGTTCAAGTTTCTCGTCGTTAAACAAACTCTGTGTGTTTTGTATAGCCTAAAACTAAAAGCTAAAGATGAGGGTCAAAAGTCCCGTCCAAGGGTCAAAGCTCTGTGGTCCGTGGTCAAGATGTGGGGAGGAAAATGCAGATGCGCCACTTGAGAACGAATAAGTCCTGCATGGGATGACAGCGAATGGATTAATGGTTGGATGGATGGTTAGATGGTGTTGTTCCCGATGACGTTGTTCTACTTCTACGATGTTTTTTTAATTAATAATATATTTTCTGCGCCCTTCAGCAGCTGCAGGAGGAAGTGAAGCCCACGAAATCCCAACTCAAACTCAAACTCGACTCTTTCTTGGTTTTTTTTTAAGGCCATATTTATATAGATATATATTAGAGAATATTAATCGAAAACAAACAAACAAATCGAGAAATAATCGATTACAAAAATTAAACAAAAAATGTACAAGCGGGAACGTTGCTTTTCTTCTTCTTGGGAGGGGGGTTAACATATGGAGTTGATTGCATTTTGCCATTTACAGTTACGGTTTACATTTTAAAGTTTACAGTTAACATTTACAGTTACAAATTACATTTAACATCGAATGTGGCGGCAACCCTGGCGCGCAGCTTGCTTCACTCGCCTGACCTGAGTGGTTGAAACTTGATTAAGTTTTATTTTGTTTCTTTCGTGATTTTTTTTTTGTGTTTTGGTTGGAAGCTGAACGTAATATCAATTGTCGGCGAGTGGAAGTCACTTCTGCCCTCTAAACTCTCCAGGGTTGCCGCCTTTTTTTGTGTGTATGTGTGTGTGCGAGTGTGTGTGTGAGGTAAACTTTTGCTTAATGCTTAAGGCTCAATACAATTTCATTTAGAATTTTGAAAGATTTCCATCTCAAGTGGAAATACAGAGTTTTCTTTTTTTTTGTATGCTTAACATTCCTATTCAGGGGCAAATAGGCAGGCATTTTCGTGTGTGCGTGGGGGGAGGGGGGGATACATAGTGTGTGTGTGACATAACATTATGGTAGACTTGGTACAACTAGAGAAAGGCGGTGCTCAGGGGATCGGGATCGTTAATAAGCTATAAATAGCTGGGTTTTCTTTAGTTTTCCTCTTGCGTATTTAACATAGATATAATTGATCGATTATCATTTATCGTTATCGGTATCGTTGGTTAACTCTTTAGTACAAATCGAGGCAATTATGAAACAATTTCAAAGCACTTGTTGTGGGGGGAATTCCTTTTGTTTTCCTTATTTTTTGGGTGTTTCTTTTAGGGGGATGATCTTTTAGGCCACTTTTTGGTGTTCACAGCTGTTTATACACACACATGTCTTGTATATATATAAATGTTATATCCGTGTATAAGTATGTATATATATATATAAATGAACTCTGCTTCAACTCGTTGCTCAAGCAATAGACACACACATAAATATATATATATAAGTTTTGCTTTTCGCTTTGTTTTTAGTATATATCATCTTCGACTTGTTCTTCTCGTATGTATACATATATAATATATAAATTACAAAAGTTGTTCATCTCGTTTTAAACTGTAATAAGGCGCAAGTTGAAAGGAGTTGCAAAGTTTCAATTTTTTTTAGCAGCACTTTAAGGTCTTCTTCGATTCCACCAAACATACAATATATATCTTCTCTCTCTCACTTTTCTTGTATATAGTTTTTATATATGTAGATTGTTTAATTATTTTGTTGTTGTTCTTGTTCTTGTATATGTAGATTAGTTTTTTTTGCAAAAGAATTAACAAAGTGTAGATTAGTAATTTAGTATTTAGTTGAAAGTAGATTTTTTTTGTCGTTTTTCATTATTTTTGATTAAGGCAACAGCTTACACAATTTCTTTTCGCTTATCATTTAAACATAGCTTACAAGGTATGGACACGAAAAAAAAAAACAAAAATTCATACAAGTATTTTGTTTATACGGTATTTATGTATATATAGGGGTTTATCACTGACTAAGCCTAGGATTTAGAAAAAAATATCAAACGTCATCATATATCGCATATATCAACTTGAAATTCTCCTCTCTCTAATCTCTCTTCTGTTGTTTTTTGTTTTTGTTTTTACACATACATAAGCATATAGTAAGTAGTTATCATTATTTTTTAAGGCTTCGTTGGGGAGCAAAGAGCAAACAAAAATACGTTACGCATAGAAAAGAATTGAACAAATTAAAATTAATAATTACTGATGCGGATGTGACTGCTCGCAGTTGATCACTGCGCTCGCTCTTCTCTCTTTCTCTCTCTATCTCTCTGGTTGCAGGCTTGCAATGGAATGTTATCGATAAATGATATCGTATCAAAAAGTTGGGTTATGTACAGTTGTGCAAGTGCCACTACTTTCTTTCTTACTTTCTTCTCGCGTGTTTGGGTTCTTTTTGTGTGCTCTCCTCGCTTCTTTAATCGTTAAAACTGTTTAATGATAGTTACTTGTTAATTGTTACTGCTTCTTGCTTCATGAGGTAGTCAAGCCACAGGCTGGATGCCGCTCCAGGCGGACTTGGGATCTTGGGGGGATGGGGATACATACATACATATTTAGGGATGGGATTTTGGGGGTTTCGGCGGATGATATTCGAGTGGTCCTGGGGATATATGGGGATCTTTGGGTTTGGGGGAAACTCAGCTATTGGAAGAACTTGGATTTGTAGGGAATTAAAAGGGAGAAGGGGAATTCTAACTCTGATCAAAGTTTATAATGTTTAAAACAAAAAGTAGATATAGAAATTATTATAGATATTTGGATTGATTTTGGAAGAAGGTATTACTCTTTTTGATGGGGATTTGTGGGAAGGGGACTTGGAGGGATCTTCTTCTGCTTTCCTGATTTTGCTTTGCTTTTGCTTAGTCGATGAGTGGCGGCGTTTAAGATTAGGATTAGAGTGTTACTTTTTTTTGTTTTAGCACCAGTAGTCAACGTGGGCCCAGGCCGGATCCTGCTCCTCGCCGAGCTGCAGCTCCATCTCCAGCTCCAGCTCCACCTGCTGCTCCCGATCTCGATCTCGTTGCTGCTGCTGCTGCGGTTGCGACTGCTGATGCGGATTATGCTGTGGATGCTGCTGCTGATGATGCTGATGATGGCCGGTGGACTGATCAAAGGCGGGTAGCATCAGGTCGCGGTCTCGCTCTCTTTCCCGATCCCGCTCCCTGTCCGGCGGCGCCCTTCCTCACGCCAGGCCCACGCCGTTGGTTATGAACGCGGTGGCTGTGTCCAGGTCCACATACTCCCCGGCCACGCCCTCGTCCACCAGCTGCGACAGCAGATCCGATGCATAGCAGCCGCTCTTCATCAGCATCAGCTGATGATCCTCGTCATAGCAGGACGTCATGCCCACGCCAACGCCCACCCCGACGCCCACGCCAACGCCCACATTGCCCAGTCCGATGCCATTGACGCCATGATGCTGCAGACCCTGATGGAAGTCCATCAGATGGTTGTTATTATTGTTATTGCTGCTGCCGCCATTGTTGTTGTTGCTGTTGTTTAGACTGCCCACATTCGGAGGCACTACACTGGCCATGTTCAGGCCATTGATGCCGCACGGCGAGGGCAGGACACTGACAGCATGCTTAATGTCCGGAAAGCCGTCGCTGGGCTCGAACAGGAACCGCTCGGCGCTCAGGGCGGTGGTGTAGGGACTCTGCGAGTCCACCAGTTCGTTCTTCACAAACTCAATGGCGCTGGACGTGGTGTTGTTGTTGTGGCTGGTGTTGTTGTTGTTGCTGCTGTTGGTGTTGCTGCTGCTGTTGCTGCTGCTGTTGGCGCTGGTATTGTTGTTGTTGCTGCTGGGATTACTGCTCAGGCCATCGCAGTTGGGCACATAGTCGGAGAGCAGGCCGGGACTGGGATTTGGATGCTGCTGCTGCTGATCCATGTTGCTGCTGCTGGCGGGATTCAAGGACTGTTGCTGCTGCTGATTGTGCTGCTGCTGCTGCTGCTGCTGCTGCTGTTGCTGCTGTTGCTGCTGCTGGTAGCCGGCATGCTCAAACTCCTGGGCGCTGGGCGAGGGCTTGCAGTAGCCATTGGGCAGCTGCTGCGCCATCGCCGCTGCCGTCTTGGAGCCAAACTTGAAGGTGGCCATCGATGGTATGCTCTGCACCCGCTGCTGACTGCTGCTGCCGTTGTTGTTACTGTTACCACCACTTGAGGTGTTGGCATTCCCACTCGTTGCCTCGTCCAGCTCCAGCTCGGCCAGGTACTTGTGGGCCGGTGACTGGAGCAGGTGCGCGGGCAGCTGACAACCGGCGGCACGCGGGCATCCGTGAGATTGCAGCATGTCCATCAGCTTGCGACGCTCCGTTTCGAGGAGACGCACCTGGTTCTTAAGCTCCACATTCTGATTGTCCAGCACCTCGGACTCCTTGATCAGATTCTGGGTGCGTTCACGCTTCTTCATCCGGCACTTGGTGGCCGCAATCTTATTTCGCTCGCGACGCCTCCTCCGGCGATCCTCATCCTCGGGCGTCAGACCCTTGGGCTGCGACCCCTTCGTCTCGCTATCCTCATCGCTGGACTCCTCCAGATCGTCGTCATTGGCATTGCTCATGTTGCCGCTGTAATGTTGGCTGCTGCTGCCGCCGCTATTGTGCCCGTTGTGGTTGCTGCTGCGACGCGAGCACTTGGAGTGCGGCTGCTCCGATCCAGAGCTGGAGTCGCAGGTGGAGAGCTTGCGCTTGCTCTGGATGGAGAGCTTGAGGCCTTCCTTGATTAGGCGAGAGCAGGTCTGTGAACGAAAAGGGAGGAAGGAGGTGGATATTGAAGGTTTAGATGGGGTTTCAATGTATTTTTATTTACAATTTTAGGGTTTTTTATATATATTTTTTATATGAAGCTTATTTATTACATGTTGAGCTCATTAAACGTCCTTCGTGAACACATGTTCCCACACACAACCCTCGGTTAGTGGCCCCCGAAAAGCGGTTTGTCACCAATTGCCAAAAGCGGGTTGTCCCCATCATATATCTGCCAAAGAAGGCAGCCCCAGGTTGCCCAAGTCCACTGACTTGCTGACATTTCAAACATACTTCAAGCTCTCTTCGAGATCGATAAAGTTGTAGGCTTGGAGATTAACCAGAGGCTCCTATAACCCCCCAAAAAAACCCTTTACTCTCTTACTCTCACCAAAACTTATCCTATCTCTGATTAATCTTTTTCTTTATCTTCAATGTTGAGTTTTCCCCCAAGGATTGAGTGATCTGTGATTCGCGAGAAGTGAGAGCTTCGACACAGTTTCTCAAGATTTGTGGACGCGCCGCCCTTCAGGGCGTCAGGTAGATATGACGAATCGCGTCGCCGCTTTTTCGATTTCAAGAGGAGATTATCTCCACTGGCAGCGGCATTTTCAGCTTTGTTTGTTTGTGATTTACTTCAGCAACCTTTTTTTCAAGCTTTTTGCTTAGGGCTTGGCTCTGGAATGAGGCTCGAGTTTTGGGTTTCGCTTTGGGTTTGTGGACACACACACTCGAGTTTAGCGAGTTTGCATGAATTATAAATACTACAGATAGAAATCTGCGAGGGACACGCCCCAGAGGTGACTCTCTCTCGGTGTCTCCCGGCAAGTGCAACCTCGAAACAACCTCGAGAGCAACTACTGGCACTGGGCCAGGGAGCTCCATTTATGGAGATCAGGACAGGAACAGATGGTCATCGTTGCAGTCGGCACTGGCACTCGGCACGTTGTCAACTTTCGTTCAACAATCGCTGATTGACAACTGCACCAGCACAGAAAGTGCTGGGATTCAGTTATATGAGCTGGGGAGATGCCCTGTATCTCGCTCTTATTTGTTGGAATGTAAACTGTTCGAGTGCCGGCAGAGGCTGGACAGAGAAATTTTCTGAGTCACAAGTTGTAAACCTTTCAAATATTAGTATAAAGTTGAGACACTCTTTTTTAATGAATTGTAAATATTTTATAATTTTCCTGTGCCGGCAGAGGCTGGGTCACTTGCTTTAAACCCTTCAGACAGAAACCCAATCTAATTCTTTAAAGTTTCCTAGATTTTTGAGCTCACATTCTCTGCTGAAAGTTAATATCTCACAATAAATCATCTCGCTGGAATGGCATCCATCAGCGGTTCGCTGTCAAACTTGTGCCTTCAATTAGCCCTTTCAATCCGCAGCTCATTGAATTGTCGGCCAGACCCCTGATATTTATTCCCTTGTTATTTTTTTATATATGTTTTTTTTTCGCCATATTTGCGTTGTCTCTGGTCGAGAAATTGTTCGGATGCCACTGGCCCCCAGTCCCCTGTCTCGATTTCTTTCGACTTCTGTTAATTTTTTGGGGTTCATTTGAATTTTAGGCACGCCGCCTGCCTGCCTGCGCTTTATTTATTGACCCAGAAATCAGATAAATACCATTTTTTTCTTTTGGTTTTGTTTAAAAGAAAAAAGCGACAAGTAAAAAACAAAATGCCGAAATCATAATAATCGCATGCGCCTGGCCAAATTGGAGCCAGCATGGAGCACATGACCATATGGTCATCGGACAAGTTGCTTGTGGAAACTTCTGCTGGAAAATTGTGCAACTGCGTTGGGAGACGGCACAGGTTCGTGTATCTGTATCTGTATCTGTATCTCTCGGCCGAGCCTTTCTTTGCACTTCGCATCGCTGCAACTTTAGTCGCAAAAATTCGAACGAAATGGCAAGATTTTTGTCGGTTTTTCGGTTGGCAAATTTGCATTTTGTTTGTCTTCTGTTTGCACATTTTTGCACATTTCACTCGCTGATTCTGTTTGCCGTTCTTATAATTTTCCCTCGCCTTACAATTTCCCCATTTGCGGTTGCGTTCTTTCGTTTTCGGCAACATTTTTTGGGCAAATATTTGGCGGAAACACACATTCGATGAGTCCCCCGGGGTCACAAATCTCCTGCTAATTGTGCGAAAATACTTTATACTTCATTAGCATGCACAGGGAGAAAAAAAACACATAAAGTACGCAGAAACAAGACATTGTTAGCGAATCTTTAATGCCATACTTAAATGTAAATTGAGTGGCATTAAAGCGACAAAAAAAAAGGCAGAAACGAACCCCAACCTTTGAGCTTCAAAGAGTATTTCGGCACGGAAACATTGAAACGTGTGCGTTCGTTTGGCCATTAAATTTCTCTCTCAAATTGAAGTGCAAGTCCATTTGTTGATTTTACGTCTTTTTACATGGGAACATAGTTAGTATTATTTACCTTTTATTTACTATTATTTATTTGTCTAAATATAAGATTTAGGGGATCTTAGAAGCTCGGCTGATTAATTTTTTGGGTCAGGTTTTTTTACAGAAGGTTATTATTATATGTTAAAATTATAATAGCTGCTGTAAAAACAAACAAAACGTACACCAAATGCACCAAATGTGCTATAAAACGCACAAAATGCTCTGTTAAGAGCACAAAATGTGCTGTAAAGTGCGCCAAATGCACTGTTAAATGCATAAAATGTGCTGTAAAATGCGCAAAATTGTATGTAAATTACACCAAGTGCACCTAAAGAACCAAATGCTCTCTAAAACAAACAAAATACTCTCTAAATGGCACCAAAAGCACTCTGAAGTGTACAAAGCGTGCTATAAAGTGCATAAAATGTGCTGTAAAGTGCATAAAACGTGCTGCCAAGTGCACAAAGCTAGTTCTATTCGCTTAAACTTGTTTTCCTTACATTATCTTCTTTTTTTAGTATTAAGTTACTTTTAACCTAATTAGTTATCTTTTTAAATTAAAATAAAATTAAAAGAAAAATTCACCTGCATTTACTATTTATTTTCCCTAAGCACTTGCATCTTTTCAATCCAACTTCTAATCCATTCTATCCGTTCATTCATCCAAGCATTCATTCATTTATTCATTTATTCGATGACTGTTTTTGTCGCCCACGCGGCCGCAGCCGTGCAAAATCGGCCCACGCACTCTGCATCTTTTTTTTTTCCCCTCTCCATTGGCCATTGGCCGGCGTCAGTCCGTCTTATTGTCTTTCCGTCCGCTTGTCCGTAAGTTTGTCCCCTGTCCGGCCGGCGTCTTGAGTTTTTTGCGGCGGCGGCGGAGTGGGCGTCAATTGCGAGACGCAGCTTGAATTGATTTCACTTTTTGCGGCGGCATTGCGTTCGAGTATCTGCAACTGCATCTGCATCTGTGAGTATATGTATCTGAGTGCGAGTGTGAGTATCTGGGGGAGAATCACACTCTTGACTGACTGGCTGACTGACATTGGCCTTAATGAGGCACGTAACTGCGGCCGCTTGGTGTCAACTTCAGCGATTAATTCGCATACGAAGCGGGCGCGGATTGCACTTGCCACGCGGCAATTAGAGGCCGCATCCCTCGGATAGATAGATATATAGATGCACTTGCACTTGCACTTTCCCCCGCGCGCTCTCCCAACTAATTGGCAGGTGTCTGTGCCCCCACACACACGCTCTTACAGAGAGTATAGTAAGTGTGTGTATCTTTGTGATTTATGATTATTACTTCCAACGAATTTATAGGCAAACGAGGGGGAGAGGCCATTTTTTTTTTTTTTTCCAACACAAAATTTTCTCATAAATTAGAGACTGCACTTTTGCCTCCCATTTCTGGGGAATCTGCTTTATCGGTTTTCGGTTTTCGGTTCGGTTCGGAGCTCTTGTGATGCATCTCGAGCGTTTTCTGACCATTCTGTCGCCTTCAATTGCAATTTAATTAATGGCTGATTGATGGCAGTCAAGCTGGATCGTTTGCCTTTGATTTATATGGCCAGTTAGTGTCAATTTTAATGTTAAAAGTGCTCAATAGAAGGGGAATTTCTTATAAAATCAATTAAATATATGAAAGAAGAACGTTTTGGCTACGATATATGCCAGAATTAGCTTGTAAACTGAAGGCAGAGGCTGGGCAGAGAAATTTTCTGACTGAACTTGATAGAAATCTAAATAAAAAAAATACTCTTCCTGCTTAAGCTAATGTTTATGGCTTTTAATTCATATAAAAATGGCAAAATAAGTTCCCTTTAAATCCTACCTTGAATAGGGATCCCCTTAAATATTTTTTATATATGTTAATTGCCAAAAAATTACCTGTTGAACGCTGGGCGTCGAGGCTGTGCCCGCTGGCGAGTCCAATGGCGAGCCCGAGCAACTGGAATGACTGCTGTCCTGCGAGTGCGACTGCAATGAGAGTAATGAGTTCAAATATTAAGTATACGCATCAAGTATACGCAATTTAAAAGCTATACTAACCTGGCCATTGGGATGACCATTGAAGTGACGGACTGTGACCACTGGCGTGGAGGCGGCACTGCAGGCGGCCGATGAGGCTGCCGAGGCCGAGATGGCCGCCGAGACCGCCGCCGTCGCCGAGCCGAAGCTATAGTTGTCCAGCGGATTGGTCATGGCGATTAGCGAATTGAGGATCTCGGGCGTTTTGGGGGTGTGGGCGCCCAGGCCCAGGCCGCTGCTCTCGATGCTCAGCAGCGAGGCTGCCGGTATGTTTGAGTTGAACATGGCTATCGTTGGTCGATTATTGATCGGTTATCGATTAAAAAAAAAATAATAATAAACAAAAACTAAACGTAACGCTTCTCTCTATATATTATATATATGCTTTCTTGCTTTTCCTCAGTTTTCTTTCTTTTTTTTGTATGCTTAAATCACAGTTGAAGGCCTACGCGTTGCACTTGTTGGTTTCTGGGACTGACTCAACAAGTCTTCATCTATATCCTTTTAGATATCTTTATATATATATTTCTTTCTCTCTATGTAGAGTGGTTTCTGGGAGGCACACTTATCACAAGCTTTCCTTCTAGAGTTTCTCCTTGGTTGCTATTTTTGTGGAAGTTTCGCCGATGATCCATCGGTTAGGTTTCCGTCTCCGTTTCCGTCTCCGTTTCCGTTTCCGTTTTGTCTTCCTTGGGGCTCTCGCTCCCCCGATCTGATCTCCCGCGATCTGTGTTGTTGCCCGGAGCACTAGGGCCGAGCGAATGCGTTGCTTTCAACGTTGAACAGCCGGCAACTCGCTTCACATCGGTAGCGAATCTGCAAAAAACAAAACAGAGAGAGAGAGGGAGAGCGTAAGTAAATGAGAAATATCTGAGAAACAGAGAGACTCGGGGAGACTCGGAGAGAGACCCAGAGAGAGTCACGTATGTCAACGTAAACAAAAGCAATTAAATTATAAAATAAACTCGGCTAAATTGATTTATGTAAGTCAGCGTGTCGTCGCGATGCGCGTGTCACGCGATCGAGAGCTCTGGAAATCACGCTTGCGATCACGATCCCAACGTGATTGATCACGCACCAAGAAAAGCCCCTTCTCCGGCCACTCTTAATAGATGCCACACGATGCCTCAGTCTCCCAATTAAGCCATTAATCGTTTAATTGAGATCGGGCACACTTTTATGCACAACAAAAATAAGAAAAAAGCAACAAAAAATAACTAAAAATAATAATTAATAATAAGACTAATGAAAAGGGGGCATTCCATTCCTCAGGGGTTCGTCGCGAGGTGAAGGTGAGCAGAAGGAGAAACTGCAGCGCGACGGCAATTGAAACGGAATTGAAATGCAATTGAAGGCAATCATCCATGAATTCGCTTGACTCCCGAGAACCTCTAAGAAAATATTATATGTACTGGCCAAGCTGGAGCTTTAAATATGGGTAAGTGGACGTTCAGTATTATAATCTTACATTTTGAAAAAAAAAGAAAAAAATGTAAAAAATTACTTTAATAATTTTGAAATAGAGGGAAGACCGTATTTTAATGGAAATTAAATTAATAAATTCAGATCCAAGATGCACTTAAAGGTTGAGTGTTTCAAGTTTGATAGAGAAAATACATAAAATCAAGCAAAAAGTTGAAAAAATGCTAAGAATGAATCTTAAAATTCCCAAGTATGAATTCAGCCACACACAGTGTTGTTTAAATTTAATAATTTAATTAAAGTTGTTGCAGGGAGTGCTCCTTAAATTCCCAGCGTGTCCCTGAAATTGCATGAATTTAATAATTTAATCCCTGCTCCCTTTATGGTTTCCATAACACACTTTACAACCCCTTTTTATCCCCCCCCCAAAAAACTCCACTTCATTCTTTTAGAGGAATTCCAGCCTCTGCGAAATGGATATTTCTTCCCGCATATTTTCAAGATGAACTATATATATATCTGTGACTGGGTCGGTCAGGGGGGTAACTTAATGTGGTGGTTTGCCACTGAAAAAGGGGGGCGAATTTCGCTCAAAATGCAAATTGAGGCTGTCAAACTTCAAAAGCCGAAAAACAGAACGCACAACACAACACAACACACACAGAAGAGGAAAAAAATCTCATTTGGGGTTTGTGTGCGATTTTAGACGCTGCTTTTTGACCATTTATCATATGGCCAGAAGTGTCTGCACTGCCATTATATATTGATATTGATGCACTGCTAGAAAATTAGAGAATTTCAAAAAGAAGATTTATATTTATGTATTTATTAAATTTATTTTCTAGCATAATTTATATTTTTTTCAAGAGATTCAACCATTTATATTTATTTATAATTTGCATAGTCTCTCATTTTTTTTACCAGTGCCTTGACATTTGTGTTTATGTATGCGTGACATGCTCTATAAGTTTTAGAGCTCCCCTCTCTCGCTCGCTGTGGCTTCCAAAAACCGAAAGCCAGAAAGGCGAACCGAACAACCGAACAAAATGAAGGCAGAATAAAGAATTATGATTTATGACTTTCGCATGTTTCTTTATATATTTTTATTTTTATTATTTTTTGTTGTTCTGCTTTTCTTGGGGTTCGCTGGGGGGTTTGTTTGAGTTTTGTGAGAGCTTTTAATGCCTGGCCTTTGCCTTTGATGTGTTGGCTCTTCTGGCTCCTTGCCCCCTCTGAGTTGCTGCTGCTGCAACGAAAATCACTTTTGACATTCGCCTGAACACAAATCGCGTTGCGATTTGGCTCGGGGTCTCTCTCTTGGCTTCCAATTCCAATTCGAAAATCAAAAATCGCAAAATCCACTTCCACTTCGACTTGGACTTGAAGCCAAAGCGCGCTCATTTTGACCAAATGCGGCGGAGACGTCAACGTCAAGTCGGCATCGACACAGCGCACATGCGTGGCCTCCCCGAGAATGGAGAACATTTGGGGTCAGGGCGACACCGATGCCAACTGAAAGCGAAAAAAAAAACTGGAAACTCGCACTAAAATTGGCCAAGGAGCAGTGGAAAATATTCTAAAAATATTTAAACAAAGGGTAATCCTTATAATTATTTATTTCCCAAGCTTCCACAACCTTAGAAAGGTTTTAATTAGCTTTAAGTCTTGTAAATGCCCAAACGCATCCTTTACCCCCTCCTAGTATCATATATTTCCTTCAAAAGTGTCAAATTTTAATACAAGATTACCCGTTGAGTGGTTAATATCCAATGCCAGCCCATGTGTCCCATCACAAATGCTGTCTATTGATTGCGTAAATTTCTATCAAGCGATACGATGCGATACGATCTTATATGTGTTGTCCGGCTGACTTGAGATTGCGCATACGCCGCGTTGCCTGCTCGAGTCGTTTGTCAAGCACTCTTTTTTTTCTAAAACCCGATAAGTTGACAGGCCGGCCGGCGCCCAGCAGGATTTCAGACAACGACAAAAAAAACCGTAGCTGACTGCACTTGCCACATTGACATTCCCCAGTTCCCCAGTTGTTGCCACTTTGGAAAATAAAGTCATTTGCGGCTGATTTGTGGCCGGCATGTGAATTGCCCTCAAGTGTGCGAGTTTTTGCTGCCGATTCTCGATCGATCGATCGAGAACAGAGAACAGAAGCTTGCGCAACGATTCGATGAAGATATATGGAGAGAGAGATCGTGTGGAGATCGGTTCGAGTCACTGGGGTGTCCCACAGGCCATGAATATGCGATTGGAGGTGCCCAGAAAATTCTTGTCATCGATCAACTAATAATCATCAACTGCTAGGGAATGTATCGATCGGGGCATTAAATCGGAATATTCTAACAGAAAAGCTTTGTTTTATTACCCTGTTAAGGCAATATCGTTGGCATTAACACAGGTTACCTAAGGCGATTGCTAATCAACTGATTTAACGATCAAATCGTAGGCATCTTAATAATATGGATATTCTAATGTTATCGATTATATATCGATATGTAAGTCTGACAAAAAGCCTCATCTCAATTATATAATGTTATCGATTAAATATTGATACATATCAATTAAAGTTGAACCGGACCTATCAGTCTTATTATTGTTCTTACTGAGCCTTATTCTTTTTTATGTCCCATCTATCGATAACCAGCCTGCATTATAACTTAGCCACTTGTTATCGATTTTATCACTATTAAGCGTGGTTTTTTCACACGCCCTACTATTGCCAATCGATTGGCATTCATCGACTTGAATCATCCGCTGTAGTTAAGCAATTTGAATGCGATTATTACACTTGCATTGGTCACGTCCTCGCTGGCCAGCTATGCTAATCCGAATACGAATATATTCGAAATATCCCAAAAAGTGTGACTGACTGACTGATCGCTGGCGATGGCGATGACTCAGATTCCCGTTCCATTTGCATACGATTAGGTAAATTCGATCGGGCCGCAAGTGAATGAATTATGCAGTCTGGAGCTGGAGGGCGTCGATATTGCACAATCGGGTGGCGAGCGGCGAGCATTATATTAATAACACTTCATAATTGCGATACATAGGAGTACGGATCGTGGCCCGGACCTGCATTTATCATCGTATCGGCGTGTGTGCGGGGCGTGCGATGCGAGTACGCTGCATACTTTGTGCATTCAGCATTTGAGTTATTGTATTGTGTGAAAAAGTATATATATTTATTTTGTCCGCACATCTGCCGCTGCCGCGAACGTTTATCGGCTTTTTGCTCCGCTTACGTGCTACGTGCCTCGCTTGCACTCCGCATTTCACACGAGCGAACACGCAAAAAGGCCAAAAACGCCGGCGAAAAGCTGTCAATGAAGGCGGGTTCGAAACAAATGGGGAGGGGAGACATTTTTCAAAACAGTTTCGAGCCGATTGGTTTATAAATTATGAGGGGGAAAAGAGACTTGTAATTTTACAAGGAAAAATATCACTGATAGATAACTCATCGAATAAATCGATTATGTCAAAAAGTTGGAGGTTTTCTAAGCATTATTTAACCAATTTCCAATAAAAATAGTAAAGTAATGGCTTATTTTCAATATTAAATAGATAAATCATCTATTAAATTGATAAAATTAAAACGCTGCTTTCCTAGGTATTAAACCACACATTTCCAACAAAAATATCACTGTTATTAATTCTTATCGATGTTTCTTTGATAATTTATCGATTAAATAAAAATATTAGAATTCTGAAATGCTTTAATTTTTTAACAAAAAGAGCAATGCGGGTGATTCTTGCCGATTTTTAACGTATGAATGGGTAAAAAGGGAACTGTTATCGGTTATTTTCGATATTTCTTAGATAATTCAACAAAAAGAGGAACGCAGTTATTTTTTCGATATTTTTTAAAGAAATTATCGATTAACTTTAAGAACGCACAGGTTACTATCACTTTCGATATTAATACAAAACTTTACTTGTAGCTAGTAAAGTTCTGCTTAAATTTCCAATTTCTTTTTCATTTCTGTGAGTATATTCCAAGTACTTCCCCTGCCTGGGGACTCTGTTCCACATTGAATGCCACTTACATATCGATCTGACCATTATTCTTTTGCATCTATCCATATATATATCTATACATACTTATATTCATACATATCCTATGGCCACATATCTGCAGTAATTCGTTTCACAGCCAGAATCAGATTCTCGCACATATCTCGAACGGATTCCGGGGAATTCCGAGGAGTTTGCCTGCCGCTCTGCTCTGGTTTTTCCCTGCGTCATCGGATTCCGCTTGACAATCCTTTGCAAGAAGGGCGGTGGATTGTAATATGCTCGTAAAATGAAAAACTTTGCCAACTTTGTTGCTGTTGCCTGCCTGTCCCCCTCCTATTATTGCTTCTCTTCTCTGTGGTCTTTGGGCCGAAATGGATTTTAGCAGAAAGTAGTTGGCCATTATTCCGCGTGGGTGTCTCTCTCTCTCGCTCTGTATATGGACTCTGGCCATAAAAATAAACTTTCGTTGTGCGGCGGCGACGACGACGACAATCGCTGGCCCGAAGCTTAATTAAAAGCCAGAGCAAACAGAGACACACGGAATAGAGATCCAATAGATACTAGGAAGGGCTGATATTCTCTTTTTTTTGTCTTTTCTAATTAAGTGTCAGTGCAGGCAGCAAATCTGCTCGAAATTTACACTTTAATTGGGCATTTAGATAGTGTATATCTATATCGGCCTTTGATTAGTTTCCTAATTGCACACCGGGGTGGGTGCACGCCTGAGGCGCTATTAACATAAAAGTTGACGAAACCAGAGATTGGGGACGACGCGGAGTCCATGTCCATCCACTATCCACTTCCTTAAGCGATCCGCATTCACGCCCCGACGACCGCCCGGCCCGGCCTGCCTCTCGGAGACCATCTGAAATTGGGCCGCGTGGCGATTCAATTAATTTATTATTCACTTAAGAGCGCCACGGGGCAGGGAGCAGGGAGCGGGGAGCAGGGAAAGCGGATAGCGGCGCACATAAAAATGTTATAAAAATTAAGCGCACACTGGCAGAGACACTAAACGGAGGAGGAGAGCTGAAGCTGAAAGCTGAAAGAATTCTTTTCGCACATTGCGAATGCCGCCCGCAGTCGTGCCAAAAATGTCCTGACAGCGGGATGTGAGCGCTGACACAGGGACGGGGGGCGATTTCGAAGGGGGATTCAGTTGGAAGGGGGTTGGGCCTTCAGATGGAGAACGCGTGGCGCAAGTTTTACAGTTATAAACATTTCCGTGCACGTTCCAAGCGTTAAATTTGAGAGCCGCAAAAACAGACAAATAGAAATATGAAAATTGTTCCAGAAAATTAACGGAATAAAAAGAGGCCAAGCCGGCAAGTACCCTAGGAAGCTGGTTATAGCAAATAGTTTCAGTTAAAGTTATTACTGTAGTTATATAAATATATATTTGGTTTATTTCTTTAATATTTAAGAAGAGTTTCTAAATAATGTTGCCAGCATCCTCATCAGTACCCTTTTTATTTGAATTTTGGGTTCAAAACTCTCTCTCAAAGCTTGTTAAATATATATTAATCAAGGAAAAGGGTAGTATATTATGGTTAATTATTATTAGTATTACTTTTTTAAACAATCATCAAAGTTAATCGATTTAAAATCGATAATACCATAAAAATAAACCTTGATAACTTTGATTAGTTTCTAGTTTTAGGCATTATTATTTTAATTTCTTTAAGCAGTCAGTTGTAGAGCTGACTTATTCGATATATTTATTACTTCTTTAAACAGTTATCAAAGTTAATCGATTTAAAATCGATAATTCCATAAAAATAAACCTTGAAAGCCCCGATTATTTATCTTTAAACGATTTAAAATCGATAAATGCATACAAAAACTTGGATTATTTTCGATTATGTACGATCTCCAGTCAGATACTCCCAACCTCCCCATCGAGGGTATATATTGCCTATCGCCTGGCCATAAAACTCAAACTGTCGTCGTCGGCGAGAAGTGAATGAAATGCCTTGGAAATGGAAAATTATGGAAATGAATTGGTTTTCTTCTTCTCGGGAGTAGTGAGTGAGTAGTAACCAGCCCTTTCGGGGGGTTGCAAGTTGCCCCAAGCCTTTATCAACGCTCTTGGAATGCGCAATTGTGTAATCGAGAGATTCGGGAAGTATCTTCCTATCTGGATACCTTCTCCTCTCGACTGCATCCACCTGTGACTACTCTGAGTCACTCTCCTCTGGCGATAAGGAAGTACCTGAAGTGCAGCCTTTAGAGTTATTTGTATTTTTTTGTTTTTGTGCGTGCGTATCTTTGTATATGCAAGGACGTTGGCAATCAGAGAACTTTCATTAAACTTTGTGTGTGTTTCTTTTTTATTATCGGGCTTATCAGCTCAGTGGCTGTGTCAGAAGATGTCTTATCGGAGGAAAAACACGAGCACGAATCGTATCTGCGGGCCAGACCTGCGCTCGCTTCTCTAGGTTGTTCTCCCGCTTCGAGTTCGAGTTCGATTTCGATTTCGGTTTCGATGTTGCTGTTTCTGGAATCTAATTAATTTCCAGAGCTAATTCATTTTGTGACATCGTTGCGATTTATGCTGATTAAGGTGACATTATCGGCCCTGCTCGCCGTTTGCGTGTTTCCTTTTATTTATTGTTATTTATGGGCACTTCTTGTGGCCTCTCTTTCTTTTTTTTTCCGCTGCTCTTTTTGTGTGGAATTTTATCAAAAAGAGCTTGGGGTTTTTGTTTGCTTTTGGCTTTTTTCGGATGGCTTTTCGTCCAAAGCCATTTAGAACACTTTTCGCACCTCGTTCTTGGGGGCCGCCGCCGCCGGCGAAAGATACATTTGTATCTGCGCGCTCCTCGCCATGCGACAGCTGTCACTGTGCAGAGCGATCTCTGAGATCTCTCCGTGGCCAGCACATCATTATCATCATCTCGATCATCGTCATCGTCATCTTGGTGATTTTTATGAAGGAATTCGCATTAAAAATGTTTATTGTGTTTATTTATTGCGAACGAGAATCAAGAATCGAGAATCGAGAACGGCCAAAATGGAAGCACACACATACAAAGTAGATCTAATGGATTTCTGAATCTTCTGTGTGTTTGCTGTAACCAAAAAAAAAGAAGAAAAGAAAAAAGAATACAAAGCAGAGGCGTCTCTGCGAAGGGGGGACATAGGAAAGGGGCACACTTGTTCGTGCTGGACAAAGGCAGCTGGCAGCTGGCTGTTAGGTGTCCGAGATTTCGGGGAAATCCTCAGATCGTTGGCAGTTCTTCATAAAAAAGAAGGATTTCCAGCACAGGCAAAGAGTTCGGAGTTCTGTTCAATATACAGTGGACCTTGTGGGCTTTGGATATATATTTTTTAAGGATTTTAGGGCATATCTTAGTCCCTTTCTACCACGTTTTTCTGCCAACACTGAGCAGAAATCCAGTTTAAAAACCTAAATATAACTGCAATTGCTGGTAAAAATAAAATTAATTAAACAATCGAAACAAAATCAATTGGAAAGTGAATATTGTTTAATTAAAAGCCACATTGTTGTTTATTTTGTTCGATTCTGGCCTTTTGTATTACACACTTTTATGCCGAAATTAAATTGAAGATAAACATTCCGGTTCATTCTAGGATGTTTACTTTATTATTTCTGGCTGGACTTTGGCTTTTGGGCCTCTTTGACTTTTAATTAAAATAAATTTGCTCGCCTTATTTCTAGGGGAGTGTCGAAAAAAAGAAAAACAAAGCTATGAAAAGGGATTTGGGAATTATAAGAGGTCAGGGGGAGAGTAAGAGTGAGGAGGTGATAAGGACAGGGAGGCTACATCAATTAGCGGACGACAAATGTGTCCCAAATGTATAGAAAGGACCACGCCCATTGCACCTACATAGTTCCGACAAAGGAACCCACGCCGAGCACACGCACACACACACTCGCCGCATGGCATGTCCTTGACACATATCCTGGCATTTGCTCAGCACGCACATTCCCCACACATGTGTGCGGCGGGAAGGTCCTTAAATGTGCGAGGCAACGCCTTGCGGGGCTTCTTCTTCGCGAGAGCCTGGCCCTAATCCATTTGAGCCCTCGCTCTCCCTCTCTCTCGTTCTTTCTCTCTCTCTTGGCCAAGGATAATAAAAGCGAATTCTCCTACTTTATGGGCGAAGCGCAAAACTTTTGTGGCTTCCTCTCATGTGCGAGCGAGCGAACGCGTTTCTGGTAATATAATCCTAATGGAATTTACACTCAAACTTTACAATGGCAGGGCAACAATAGCGAGGACACTGCGTGTCCTTTGTCGTTTGCAGGGATCTCCTCCGGATATGGGAGGAACGAGAGCCAAGGGGAAGGATATAGGAGGAAACGAGTTCCAAATAGAGTTGAAATTACATCCGAGAAAGCTAAAAACAAGGACGACTTTGAATCAAAATTTCATTTAAAATAAAGTTAACAAGGAAAACTTAAATTAAAAACTTTAACTACTAAACTGACAGGTTTTTCATAAAATAATATTTGAATTTATAATGTAAAGAAACACAATGTGTTTTTAATATATTTAATATTTAAACAATAAAGGAAAATGAAATAAAAAACTCCCGATTAAGCCATAACTAATATTTCAACCCAAAACCCATTTAAAAATGGAGCTCTCTTCTGCCACTTAAAACACCAAACATATTGCCACCAAATGCTGTCTCGCTTGAGTTTCCAGGGGGTATAGGTTTTTCTTTTTTTTTCTATTATTTTCTGTTTCGAATAGAACAGATTCGGATTCAGATACGGACTCGAATTTGAATAGCGATCTGGCTGAAGGTCAAGTGCATTAAGGCGCAACGGAAACGAGGCGAAATGGAAATGTTAAATGGCATCGAAAATAGTTCGAGAGCAAAAATAAATAGAAAAATGTATTTGTTTCTCTCTCTCTCGAAAAGAGAGAACATAGATACGAGTGCGTGCGTGAACGTAGTAAATTGTGATTTTATTTGATTTGATTTTGAGGCATACGTATCCTTGGACTAACTTTGGCTTAATTGTGCGTGTCAGGCGGCCACAAAAGCCGCAACATGGACACATGTCCGTTTTCCCCCCATGTCCGCTCCGCGTTGGCTTTGGGTGTGTTTTTAACCAAGGTCCAAGGACTGACTGACTGGCCAGCTCTCGTAGGACGTAGGACGAGAAGTCGTTAATAAGAGCGGAAATGCTGGCGCCGACATTATCATTTCAACCTCCACCCGCTCACAGCGCAATTATGATAATTGAGTGAGCAGAAAAGGCAGAAAAGCAGCCTGGCAGCCTGGCAGCCTAGCAGTGTGGCATTGTGGCAGAAGGGGAGTGTGGCCAAGTGGCAGACAGGTTAAATTGCGCGTAACTCGACAGTAAATGCGGCAGATTCCCATCTTCAGGACTTGGCTCCTGTTTTTTCTTGTATTTTTTTTTTTTGTTTTTTTGATTGATTCGCCAACAAGTTTGCCACGCACGCACGCGAAGGAGGCAAGCGCAAAGCAAAGTGAGGGCCAGAAAAGGAAAACACATTACCAACTGGCGCCCAATTGTCTCGAGGACCTCAAACCCCCTTTAGAGCTGCCTTGGCCTGCGGCGAGTCCTTACCCGTACCCTCTCCTCGCACCTTGTGACGCACAGCTGGATTTATGAATTGATTGCGTGCTGAAAATTCCCTGTCTTTGATTGATTTCGTTTCGACTTGTGGCGGGGCCATCATCCGTGCGTGACTGTGCCCCCAGTGCGTATGCGTAATATTCTTCTTGTTCGCCAGGAAGCTGTGTGTGCACTATATTTAGGCACCGTGCCACAGTTAATGGATTGTTTACGTCCCAAAAGAAAAAAAATAAAACAAGAAATAAATGGGACGCCTGCAAGCTAGCATAAACACAGAGGAAACGTAAAATAGACGGATGCCTTAAAGAGTTTATAGTTGGCTGGGTCGGAAGGGAGGTTTAGAGGAGGGAATTAAATTTTTTATAAATAAGAAAATTCACTAAATTTAACTTTTAATTGGTAAATTGGTAAATAATAAGGAGATATGTAGATACTCTTGAGCTTTATACTTGTTTGATTCAACTCTGATGTCAATTTAAGAGGTATTACCATATTTAATGCCTTAAATATGTCAAAAAATAAATGTTCTTGAAAGAACTTTAAGAAAAATTTGATTAGAAAATATATTAAGTGTAATTTCTATGCGAATTGATGGAGATATTTAATATAATTTGATAGAGAGTTGATAGTTCTGGAGTTACAGCCTATTCCTATTTTATAGAATTTTTTACTTCATGAAACTATCTCAGAAGAGAGGCTTCTCGGTGCTGTCCTCGCACTTTGACTTACCATTAATTGCCCAAGTCGCCAAGTGCCGAGAGCTGAGCTGCTGGAGCTGGAAAGAGAGAAGGGAAAATTCAAAATGTTAGCATTGATTAGCGTCTAATGTACAAACACGACGTGGATTGCACGGCACATACAGAGATTGGTATGGAGATGGGTTTGGGAATAACAGAGGGGGGACTGAAAGCGAGCTGAAACCGAAACTGGGGTTCAGACCGGGCCCATCAATAATTGCGGCTTACGGCCATCTATTATGTGTGTTTACTGTGTGTAAAGACGATGGATGGTTATTGATTAGGCGAGAGCGAGTATATGGCGAGCTGGATGTGGCTGTTGCGGCTACGACGGCGATATTATGTATGAATCATCGCGAAACGCAAACGACGCTAAAAACAAAACTCGCGTAGGTAGCGCCAATTTTTTAGGCAAACACACAAAAATATATAAATAAAGCGAGTGTGTGTGTAAATTCGTATAAGCCCCGCCAAATCAAACCAAGCCAAACCAACCCAAAAAAACAAAGTATTTTGTGGGTTTATAACCGAGTTTATGAACTGAAATTTACCCTGTAATGGAGTATCTTTTATACTAAAGCATAAATCTAAGATAATAATTGCTTTAAAATGGGAATATTTTAAATTGCAAGTATTTTATAGATTTATTTAATACTAGACTTTAAATTGCTCTTAAGGTAAAGCAAAACCCATCTACCCTTCCCTAATAATTCCCCAATGGGTGCTGCCGAAGACCCAGGAGCGACGACGAAGTCAACTAAGCGGCGGAGAGTGGGTCTGTCCATTAATTTGGCTTAAATCTCAGTCAGCCGGCGACGTGTTTGGCCGAGAAGAAGAAGGCTCTTTTAGAGAGCTTGGAAGCTTGTTTGTTTGCTTTGGTCTTCGCAAATCGCCAGCGGAACCGCTACTTCATTTGCATCGATTTTTTTTTCGTGTGTGTTATTTGCACCGAAAATTGCATCTTCTGTGTGTTTGCACTCTTTAATGTCATTAATTTCGGCGAGAGAGAGAGAGAAGGGAGGGAATTTGGCTGCCTGGCAACCCGTTTCGGGTCTTGCTTTTTGTTATTTTGTGCGAATTTTCGCGTTGAATTCGCATTGAAATGTGCAAAAACCCCAATTAGGTGCAATTAACAGCAATTTTGTTGCTCCCGGACGGCAGTTTTTGGCCGAAAAAGGAGTGAATACGAATTGAAATGTTGTTGAAAGCCCCAAGAAGAGCGTTTAATTGAGTTTTTGGGAATGCAGGGAGCGTTAAAAGATCGTTTATGAGAGGGCATACTTTTCACTTCATTAAGATTTGAGTGAGGAAAAGCCAAGATGTTAATTTAAAAAGGGAAATTAGGTGGGATTTTAAATAATATTCATGATATTATTTAGAGATTTGCAAGGAATTGATGGGATTCCAAAAAGTATATATTTTAGGAGAATAGAAAGTTTAAACACAAAGACAAGGAAAATAACTTATTTACTTTTAAGAATAATAACAGCATTTGAACATAAAATTGTTTGTACATAAAATAAATCGAATTGAAAAAGAATTAAGACCTAAAATGAAAGGAAGTTAATCGCTAAAATCCTGTTTAACCAGAATCTGTTTTAAATGTGTTTTTGGGTAAGGAATATATTAAAAGACAACTTTTGTTTTGGTACAAAAAACGTATAAATAGCTTTGTATTTTATAAAAAATAAAAAACAGTCGAGTTCGATATGGAACGAGCTCCCAAACACGTTTCGGACTCTCGTCGCTGATAATTTGCGCGTAATTGCCTCTCAGCTGGGTGCGAGATCCATCAGCTCATCAGGGAAACCAAGCTGGGAGGGAGAGGGATGTGCTTTATGGCCTCATCAGCGGTAATATTCAATTCCTCGACTCGTAATATTGAACATCAAATGGAAATGCAATAGGAAATGGATATGGAAATGATACTTGAACTGAGACTGGGACTGAGACTTCGACTGGGACTACGACCTGACCTTGACTGGGCTGCAATCGAGGTTCTAAGATAGAGGAGATACAGGGCAATTTGTGTTGCTTAATGGCCATTCCCGGTGGCAATTAACCAACGGCAGCTGCTCCACCAATTTCAATTCCAATTTCAATTTCAATTTCGGCAAAGCGAGAGCGAGAGCCAGCGGTGGAGCGACATTAAAAATTATTTAATTAAGTGATTTTAATTTCGCTTTTTGTGGCTGCTGCTGCCTCCACTTGAGACTTGCCTTCTTGATTGTCTAATTTCATTAATCTAGGCGAACGGAGGCAGGGGCAGGAGGGATGGGAAATCGCTCAACAAAAGTGAATGATGCGAACTGGCAGAGTGCCAGAGAGTGCCTCGCTTTGACCCACTGTGCCGTCGCGTTCTCTTTTGTCAATTAGAATCTAGAATTTGACCTCTGTGCCACACAGCAGTTAGCGGAAGACCAAGATCGAATCGAAATGGATTCGTTGCGTGGGACTCTCTCTCACTACCGACTACCGACTACCGACTGTCCGGCATAAATCACACTTGAGTGCCGACGCCAGAACAGAAATAATCGCTTAATTAGCCACCGGGCAAAGTCCAATTGGTATTGCACCTTATTTTCTATTTTTTATTTCGATTTTTTCTATTGTTTCATTTTGTTTAATGTGTTCCGCCGATTGGCGCCAGGCAATGGCATCCGTTTTGGCAACCGATTAGTAAGGATGGAAGGTGCCAAAGACTCCCAAGAGTTGGCCAAAGGCACAGTCAAGATCAAAGACCTTTTTAATTTAATTTATATTAATTAGACAGATAAGGTTTAGGTCGCTTTTTAAGAAGCTGAACAAATCTCTTTGCCAGAAATCAATCTTATAAAAATTTCCTTTATAATTCCCAAGTACTTATTCCTTGATAAAAGGATACACCAATGTCTGGCAACCTCCGTAACAAAGACATAAGTTAAGATTTATTAGCTGAAAAAGTACTGAAAAAGTACTGTTCATTAAATATTAATTATATAAAAATATTTGTTATAATTCCCAATTACTTATTCCGTGACAAACAGACATGGCAACCTCTCAAGCATAGATATAAAGAGTTTTTATAGCTTTAAGTCTTGAACTCTGACCTCGAGCGGATATCTAACACTGAAAATTATATATTATTAAAATTAAAAGCCCCCTAATCCGGATGTATGTAAATTATTTAAAGATCCTAAGCTGAAAATTGCTAGGGCTGCAATATATTGTTTTTATGGCGACCCAAGGGATAACCATATCTTGGAATGTTGTTTTCCCAAACTCTTTTGAGCTTTTTTAAAACGTATATTGTTTTGTTTCCGCAGCTGGCCTTCGTCTTCCCTTTGGGAATCATCTCCAACTCCCCGCAGATTCCGCCTGATTTATGGCCTCCGTTGGGGGGGATCGTGGACCGGGGCGTGGCTGAAACTTGGCATTATGTGTGTGTAGGCCTAGGCCTGGGCCCTACAAACTGGCCGACCTTCGGCGACTTAACTTAACTTACAAAACTGTGTTTGGTATTTTCGAGCTTTGTTTTCTGTGGGCCGTGGGCTTTGTCTCTGTCGGCTTCTAATGCTTCCGGTAACACTCCTACTCCTCTCTCAGATGGTGTATGTTGTAAGTTGAAGGCCTCCGATAAGATACGGCAGAGCTCGGCGGTGTGTATTGATTACCCGGACGAGACTCTTGGCCTGGCCAATTTGGTGGCAAAAGTACACTGGCTACGGAGACCATTAAAAAGTCATTACAAAAGCACGGCACACACATCACATGCACATGTTTTTCCGGGGGACGGGGCAGGGCAATGAGACAAGTACCTGGCATAATTGCAGAGTGGCAATCAAAAGGTTCGGACCGCACACGGGAAGTGCCATGCCCAAAAGACCCAGACCAGGCCAAGCTCAAAGCCGAGAGCCGAGAGCCACCAGTTTTGGATTTCCGCTATGTCGGACTGGGAGTCGTCGACATGTCTGGAAGGGATCACCCCTCTGTCTCTTTGGGTCTCTATGCTCTGCCATGATGATCACTTAAAGGGCTTTGGATTGACTCGTACCTCGTATTTGCCCACTGATAATGAGCCTCAATTATCGTGTGCCCGCTGTTTGTTTGCTTTGTCGAAAGGCGAAGAGAGCTTGGGATGCCGCCGCCTCTCTTCTTCAACTGCCTTCCCTCGTACAAAAGCCCAGGTAACTCGTGTCAGCTGGCCGTGACTCAGTTTGGTTAACAACAATATATATATATTTGGTAAATATTTGCCAAACCAATGCACTTCTCCAACGCTGGGCAAGAAAAGGAAGTCGATAGAGGATTTACAGCCAAGTCTCGTTGCGATAATTCGGTTCTTAGAAAAATAACCACAGCTGGACTAACGAGAGAGAGAGACTGATCGGAGTGAATCTTTCGATAAGCGTATCTATCTGTGCGTCAATTAACCCAATTACACGATAGCGCTTGAAGGCGATCGAGAAATAAAACAACTGCAAATAATAAACTGCTTACAATTAAAGGGGATGAACCCTTCCGTCAGTTGAAAGTGATCGTAAGAATTGCAGTAATTCTTTTCTTTAAATCAACTTCAATATACATTAATTATTGCTTTTTATGTTATCGAAATGATCGATATTAATCGATTTATTTTATTTTATCGATATTAGCACTGGCACTTATCGATATAAATAACTGAATTTTTCACAAAAAAGTAATTTCTTAAATCTGCTTTTAGTTTCCTACATAACGCCAACAAATATTTGAATAATTCATTTATTTTATCGAAATAATTTAAACTAATTATCGGTTATCGCTTTATTATCGATAATCAGCTAGCTAAAAATACCTCAACATTTTTCCCACTGAAAATAAAATAGAACTCAATAAATTTCTCGGACGCCTTGGTGGCTTCTTTGATCTTTCAACAAAAGAAATTCAATGAAATTTATTTGCCACCTGAGGGGGGAGAGCTCCTCCTTCCTCTCCGGGTCTAAATCTCTAGCCTGGGAACCCAGTGGCACTTGGAAAGCCATTAAGTGCCATGCGAACTATGTAAATGTCCGGCAATAAATTCGTTCGGAAAGCCTCAAGGTGATCATCCTCCGCCTCTCCTCGCACTTGGCACACTTTGTCAGATATATAGAATATGTAGAAGATATAGAATACATTCTAGGTGATATAGTTTTGTGGGGGGTGGGATTGCGGATGGATCTTGTTGGGCGCCGCCTTCTTTTGTTCGCGTCGTCATTATTACAGTAATTGATTGATTGATTAACTTGCAGTCTCTCGGTAATTGAATCGAAAAGTGACCGCCGGGCATGTGCCATGGAATCGACTTCGAGTACGAGTACCGAGACTATAGAATAGCGGGGCGTGGCACTTGACGATCGGTCGTGTCAGTGGTGTAGTTATAGTTGTCGCTCCAATGTCGCCGCTTTTCAGTTGCAAATTAATGCTGACAATGCGGCAGAAATAGATACGAACGGGGATTATATATATACTATGTTACCATGTTATATATGTATATGTGTGTGCACATCCGATCTTGATGCGAAAAATGGAACAATCGGCCGACTGGAAAACTGCAAACACAACTATACTTTATATTCTGAATACTCTGTGTATTCCGAACACTAAAAACTTGAATGCCAGGCAAACACGTCCAAATACAAGCGAAAAAAAAAACGCCATAAAACAATCGTAAAAATGCGACAAACAAATTGGAAGGAGGGGTCTTTCGGGTCTCTCATATAATGGGAAGAGGGTCTCTCGCTCTCTTACAAAGTAACCACAAAGTAAGAAGGCAAATGAATCCAAAGTCGAGGAATTTCGGGGGATTTTACTTTATATAATAACCATTTTTCCAAGATTTATTATAAGTAAATTTACCTAGCAATATCTCCCTTAAAATCTCCTTAAAAAAACAAGTATTTTCCATTCAGCCAAGACCTTCCATAACACCTGGAGTTGCCTTATGATTATCATTATCATTATGACTACGATTATGAGACAACAAAATATTATATATTTGATTGGTGTGTTGTTGTGTGTGTTTGTGGGGGCTCTTTATGATATTTTAATTTATTTTGAATTCCAAATGAATTGCTTATTGTTTTAAATGGAGGTACGGACGGACGGACGATGGGTTTGTTTCGATTGCTAATTAGCATAGCAGAAAACAAGTTGAACAAAGCTCGGAAATACGAAACTAAAATAAATAGAGGTAGAAGTAGAAACAGAAAAAAAATATACATATATATATACGAGCAGCAAACAAATGGGAAATACTAAGAGAAACTAGTTTTCGGCTAATGAATGGTGCGTGAATGGGAAGTTGCAGAGATAGAGCTGGAAAAATTGGTTAGAAGAGTGGGAAGTGCCGGAGAATATGGCCAATGAAATGCCAATGAACCAAAGAGGCCGAATCGCTATTTTTTTCTTTCATTAAATTTTGCTTTGCTTTTGCTTTGCTTTTCTTGGCTTTAGCTTTGCTTTTGCATGGCTTTGAATTATTTATGGCGAGTGCAAAAAGGAGGAAAACGATTCCCAACCCGAAAGAAAGACTTATGGCCATTCGAAAGTAGTCGCCGGCTTCGGATATGGTTATGAAAATGGAATTGGAATTGGTATTGGAAATGGCAATGGAAATGGGAATGGCCAGCGTGGATTTTGGGCGTGGACTTGGCTCAGGGATTGGTGTTGGGATTGCAATTCTCTAAATCCGGTCAGCGTGTCAGCAGGGAAGACTGCTGACTAATAGAAAAATGTGTAAAAAGTCGCAAAACTTAGTCGAAGCTTAAACCAGAAATATCGACGGCGACTCCCACTCGGTCAGAGGGAACATGGGACACCCACAGAGAGAGCTCCGACGAGGAGAGCAGCAAAGTGTAACGAAGTTAGAAATCCACAGAAAAAAAAACACACAGAAACAAAAAAGCTTTTAACGCCCACGCCAAGGCCAAAGCTAATTTGCATATCTCGACGCGCATACACGAAACCCGAAACAGAAACGGCAAGAAAAAACAATATAAAAATACTAAAAAACACTAAATAAAACGAAGAAAACGGCGAAAAATACCTAATAGGAGGAGTGACAGCTCAATAAACTCCTCGAGTTGCTCAGGGAAAACGTATCCTGTTGTGGGGGGTCACCAAATGTTAGTAAATTTATTTATTTGAATATTTTTAACCTTGGTTTAGTCTTTGCCTTTGCCTTTGCATAGATTTGCTTTCGTGAAACTCTAATTGATATAAATATTGGTTTCGGTTGGAATGTCAACGACCTATTGGCAATGGTCGGGGGTGACCTAACCTCAGAGATATCTAACCTTT
Organism: Drosophila asahinai; assembly: GCA_008042795.1. Lineage (NCBI taxonomy): Eukaryota > Metazoa > Arthropoda > Insecta > Diptera > Drosophilidae > Drosophila > Drosophila asahinai. Next base: position 75,012 of record VNJZ01010957.1, read on the forward strand.
TGATAACTACTTAAGCCAAGTTGTTTAGGGAAGCATATATCTATTTTTAGTAAAGTTTGGGGTTTAATTAAGCTGTAGGGGAGTTTAAGGAGTCTCTATTGGTATTACTGGTTGTAGGGTAGGGCTGGGTTCACTCTGAAACCCCCTAACCAGTAGTAGGTTCCAGCTGCTCGGGTGGTCTATGCTCGACCAAATTTCGGTGGATGTGCGCTGCGGATATCCATGCTAATGTATCTCCGCCATGTGCGTGTGTAACTAAATACAATGCAAATTTCATTCTTTCGACTCAATTACTCAAAAGCAAAAAAAGAAAAATACAAAAAAGAAACACACACACACTGAAGTAGAGCGGCACATGCAAATTATATATATTTTACACCCCCATGACGTTGCAGGGGCATAATTAATTAGTTGAACGGGGCACGGAACTTGGACCGAGCGACTGACTCGAGTCTGGGTTCGTGTTCGGGCTTTGGAGTCGCTCTTTATTTTAGCGATGTATTCCGTAGTGTTTTTTCTTCTTTTATTCTTATTTATATATTTTTTTTTTCGTTTTTTTTCTCGCTGTTTTTCGGGCATTGTGCTAATGAGTCCATATTGTGCGAAAAAGCGAGCGAAACGTATATTTGCCGGCGAGCAAACAAAACAACATAACAAAAGCAACTCTGAGACTGAATACTAGCTAAATGCTGGCTAAACTCTAGAGTCTAGACTAAAGGCTAGCTAAAAACATGGCCAAAAAGGCAGCAGGACAGTGTTGCTAAATTTCCTTGGCCAAAAAAGCACAAGCGCACACATTCTGTGCTCAATTGGAGTTGGTTTTCCTTTGCTTTTCCTCATTTTTTTGCCCATCTATTTTTAATTGGTGCTAAATTCTTATTGGATCGGAAATTATGGGTCTTTTATGCATTCTACATTTTCTGTATATATATCCCAGCACATACATTGTTGTGAAAAATGTGTGCTATCGAGGAAAGCTATAAATAGTTGGTTAATATTAGAAGAAAAAAGAAAAAATATACATAAACATTAAAATATGCTTTTCAGTTTAGCTCGAAAACTATTCCAGGGATTGAAATTGATTGAAACGAATATATTGTAAGTTAGTTATTAAAAATCCCGACAAGGTGACAACACTGTCGCAGGAGAAAGAGGAAACAGTAGCTGGAGCGAGCTATTAAAATGGATTCCCGCCGGACTTCCTGGCCATATCATATTACCCGCTCTTCGCTCTCTCTCTCTCTCTTTCTCTTTCGCCTGCCCAGCTGTCCTGGCTGTCCCACTGTCCTCTGCCTGTCCTGTCCTCCTGTTGTGTTTGCCTGATGGACATGACCCAAAAAACAACAACGTCCGACGACGACGAGGACGACGACGTTGGGGCAAGTGACCCATAAAACCCGATATGCAGCGGCGAAAGTGATGAGCGAGAGAAGCCAAACCTTCGGGTTCGGGTTTGGTTTGGCTTGGTTCTGGTTCTGGTTCGGGCCAAGCCCCCGCAACAGTGCATTAATATGATTAGCAGGAAGATATATATACGAGGAGCCGCTAGCTAATGCCATTTCCTGGAACGCGCCCAATGTCGGTGGAAGGTCACCGCGGACAGAGCCCGCTGGGATATGGTGGACGACCCACCATATGGCCACCACCACCGAAAAAGACAATGCCCAAAAAAATAAAAAACAAATAAAATTCAACCACCGGCTCAGAAAATATAAAACAACTCAAAGTGCAGCCCACGTGCATTGAGCCAAGATATATACAGATACAAGTATACATATATGCCTCGTTGTGTGGGCCGACTTGGAGTCGAAAAAAATAAAAGAAAAGCAAAAAGAGCTACGGAAGTGCAGCCGCCAACGTAACTGTAAGCGGAGACTTGACTTGGAAGTACAGTGATGACTGCAATGTCAGGGATTTGTTGAATATATATATATAAATTTATAGAGGGTTACTGAGGACGGACGCTGGCTTGTCTCTAACTAGATCTGTGTGTATTTCAGCATTTAATTTTATTTTTTTAAAGGTAAATTATTTTTTTTAGAGGTAAAACCTCGAATTCTACCCATAAAAATTGCTTTAAAGGGTAAGACACAAGCAGCTTGTGTAATGTAGAATTATTGCAAACGCTCTTTGTAATTATTTTCCAGCTATTTTTGGCACGGAAACTTTTGTGTGATTTTTTTCTAGTCTGGAATTTTTGTACCGATTTACGAGCGGCAACTGTAATAAAGCTCATCGGGGGAAGGGGAATGGGAATGTGTGTGTATGTGTGTGTAGGTGATCGGGGGAAGCCCTTGACTCTCTTTTATTCTCTCAGTGTGAGCTCTGCTCTCTGTCTTGATTGATTTCCCCCTTGCAAACCGCACCTGTGACTGAGGCATTTCTTCGAGGAAGTTTCTTCTTCCCAACAACCGATGATCATTTATCAACGGATTGGCTAAAACATTCAATTTCCCTATGCAAATTAACAGCACAACAATGTATTCGGTGGCTTTGCTGTTGTTCTCTAGCTTTTTCGTTGTTTTGTCTGTATTTTTGTTCGTTTTTGGACCTTGAACAAGGTGAAGTTGATTGCTGGGTTGTTGCTGCCTAATGCTGATCTCTGTTGTTGTTTTGTTTTTGTCTTGAAGTTCAAAGTTAACGAAACGCAGACGAGGAAGAAGCATAAACAATGCAAAGAAAACGAACAAAAATTCACACCTCCGAAAAGCTTGAGAGCTTGGAGGCATGCGAGATGGATGGATGATCTGCAAAATAAAAGACAACACGGCGTATGCTTGATACAAAATGATGCAGCAATCAATCAGTGATCGTTGAGGGGTTACTTTTAAAAGATAAATTGCATCTAAGTGAGAGGAAAAGGGAAAGTATTTAAGAAGAGGTTGGATTTTGGGCAAGAGAAGAAGTATCTGAGGCAAGGGAAAGGAGAGTTCTGAGCAGACCCTTTTTTTGGGACCTATTTCGAGTGAATTTTTGGGTAAAATGCAGATGAAATCCCTGGAAAACGAAATGGAAGCAGGTTTACTAGGACCATGTCCAAGTTTAGTCATAAATGTTCTTCTTGTGGCATAGAGAAGGGCTTAGAGTAGCTTTAGAGACAAATAAATGGCTTATAAAAATTCCTAAAGTATCTGAGAGAGGTTTATCTTTAAGGAAAGAAGATACCTTTAAATATATATAAATTGTTCTCTAAAATTAACTCAGCCAGGCACGCGTGCGCCAGCTGTTGGATTGTGCTTTTACCTGTTATGCTAAAATTCAATTTCAGTTTCAATTTCAATTTAAATTCCTCACTCAGAAAGTCCATTTAAATTTTTGTGTAATTTTTGTTGCCGGCTCCGCTTGTTGTTTTATATTGCGCAATGAATTTCTGTGGCAGATTCAGATACAGCTACAGATACAAGTACAGATACATTTGAACCCCCCGCACGAGGTGACAAATTGCCTTTTTGCTTTTTGCTGTTTGCTGTTGGGGGCGACCTTGAAACTGCATCCCAAAGCCCCCGGGTTATCATCCCCCCATCATCATTTTCCAGGCGAGCAATTTGTTTTGTCAAAATTTGTGTGTGTTTTCTTTGTCTCACAAATAAATGACGAATAATTTGGGATCTTTTTTTGTTATTACTCTCGAAAAAAAAATGAAGGAAAATGCTTGAGTTTTCCCATATTTAAGCAACCTTCGGGGCATCCTCTGGCTCTTCTAATTGTTATATAATTAAGATGCCAACTGTTATTATATTCTATTATTAATAACAATCGTTCGTGTATTATTTTTTTGGGGCATCCGACAAAAGTTTTCCCTCTCGTTTTTGTTTCATGTTTCGTGTGTATATACTTGTATATTTTTTTTTTTTTTGGCAAATTTACTTTCTGATTTTATGGATCAAAAAGCGTAACACCGACGGACAAATCATAAACATTCCCCTTTTTTTTCTCTCTCTCGCTGTCCATCGCAGCGGAAAGTCATTAACAGCGGCGAGCAAGCACCGATTTTGGTTTGGATTTGGATTCGGTTTCGGCTCCGGCTCCGGCTCTGAGCTTCTAATGAGTTTTGCAAGCCATTTGTCTTGGGCTGAGAAATGTTTTCTTAGTTGCAAAGCAAAACTATAAAGTGGTAATAAAGAAGAAGCCCTAAAGATATACGGGCTCTTCCTCTGCTAATGTTTATGAGCTCTTGCCCTTGAAAGTCCCTTCTTTTTCTTCATTTTTTTGTGACTGCATTTTATGGCTCTCACTCTCTAAAATTCTGGGTAGAGCGTAGATTTAATTACACCTTCAGTTGAGATGTCTTTATTTACTGTTTGATAGCCGCACTTCTTGGCCATATTTCCCAGGCCGAATCTCTGAAATACTATTAAGGGTTGTTGGGCGAGAACCATGCATGCATTATTCATTAATGCCACCCTCGGCAAGAGGCAGTTAGAGCAGATAATAATTTCCACTATGATGGCTTTACATATAGAGCGACTCTGCCCAGCCTCTGCCGGCACACGGTGCTGACAAGTTGTACATTTAAAGCACATTTTTTTTTTTTTTTTTTTTTTTTCCAATTAAAATAGAGGGGATCTCCCTTTTTTGGGGCAAACATTTCCGAACATGGCCACGCCCACATGGCTTACAAGACTGGATTTTTAAGCCCCCACGCTGAAGTAGTATGTATCTTTTTGTTATTTTCTTAGGTTTTAAGTTGATTTTTTTGCTGTTTGTTTAAACATGTTTTCTTTATATTATTTTTTTTTTGGGCAAGCGTGAGAAACGAGAGAGAAGCCAACGTTTCAAGTTCAATTTCGCATTTGAATTTACGTGCGATGAAAGCAAAAGTTAAGGCAGCTCCCTCACCCTCCTCTTAGCTCCCCCCTGGCGGCGCCTCTGCCGTTTTGGGCCATTAAAGCGCAGCAGAGCGTGACGCCAACTGCGACGACGACTGCAATTGAAATGACCAAAAAGTGAGACAGGGACGGAGGGAGAGAAGGAGAAAGAGAGGCGTAGTGCGTAGCGTTTTCCAAAGGGGGAGGGGAGGGTGCCAAAAAGGGGGTGGCATGTCAACGGAACGTAATTTATTGATCAGCATTAAAAAGAGCGTAAAAAGAAGAGGGAAAGAATAGAAGAAGAAAACAAAAACAAAATAAAATAAAATAAAAGCCGAAACGCATAAATAAATAAATAAAGACGGAGGGAGGAAGAAAAAGAGAGAGAGAGAGAGAGGTTTCGCTCATTATTTTATTTTCTTTAGTTATTTATTTTTTCTTTTTTGGCAAAAATAAATTAGAATTAGATACAAAGCTACAGATACGTCCAAGAAATGCGTAGATACACACAGACACACACACACAGAGCAGAACCCACAACGACGACACATTTCCAGTTTTTGGCCAAAAATCTCGGGACATAGGGGGCAGCCCCGCCTCCGCCTCCGCCTAGCCTCACATTCTCCTCACATATGGCTGCAATTAAGTAATTTTTTGGAGCAACAACAACAACAAGCGGCAGGCAGGCGGATAATGATATATGGACGAGACATGCTAGACGCAAGCTACAGATACAGGCCACAAGCCACCGGATAGAGATAGAAATAGCGAAGAAGCTGGCCGAAAAGTAAAGAAAAATATAATGGAAAGAAATACGAAATAAAATAAAAACGAAACGAAACGAAAATTCGACAATTAAACCGAAAAATCACGAGGAAGAGGAGGCCAGAACCGACCTCACATGAAATGTTTTTTTTTTTATTATTATTATTTCGTTGAGTTTGCCTCCATATAGCCCAGGTCACAGCTGGGGGCAATATATTAGCACCGAAGTGTTAGTAGTTCGTAATAGTAAAGTATCTAGGAATAGGGTTTAAAAAGTTAAAAAAAATGTTAGAACCTCACAATATTGAACATAAATATAGGATTAACCATGAGAACATTAAAAAATATTTATTTAACGTTAAAAAGCATTGGTGGAATGTAAAAATGGTGTAAATTGTACTGTCCGTGTTTCGGCAGAGACTAGGCAGAGAAATTTGCTGACTTGCAAGTGGCGTTAAACAATTAAGATCTTGCTTTCAAGTATTGAACGCTTGGAAAGCATTGAAAGTCTAATAAATATGCTAATTGCAATGTTTATTTATTTATTTGATCAATCTAAGTTGATTTTCTTTTTTATTTCCAAGTCAAAATTTTCCACATTTACTGATCACTCAACTAGGTACCTTGTTCATGATATGTTTATTATTTAATCAAGTATTTTGGCTAATAAGATATGCCAAGTGCTATTTAGTTGACCGCAACTGTGTGCTTCCCCACATGTACGATATACATACGTGGTACATACATTTATACATATGTACATATGTAGTTAGAATCCCACTTCGTCTTCTTCTTCTTTTTACTCCAAGTAACTGCTGTTCCCATTGTGGTTGTTATTGTTTTTCCCGCGACAACAGAAACAACAACAAAAGAAGGAGAAACAGAATCAGAAACAGAAACAGCAACAGAAACAGCAGTAAAGCCAAAAACAAAATTTAATGTGCTTCAAGGTTAGGCGAAAAAAGCGGCGACGTCGACGTCGAAAAACGACGCGCACAAAACGAAACGAAATGAAAAAAAAAACACACAAAAAATAGAATACAAAATAAAAATATAGAAAAAGTTGTACAAAAAAAAAAAAAAAACGCCAAAAAAGAACGCACAACAAAATAAAATTCGTGATGAATTTTAAACAATAAAAACAAACAACAAACAAATGTTCAGTCGAGACGAAGTGATAGAATTTAGGGGGGAGGAGGGGTGGTAGAGCGGGTGGAAAAGAAGGGGGGGCCTCAAGGAGAGGTTAAGGCAAAGGTTAGACGCAAACATTTTTTTTTTTTTGTGAAGAAACAGAGCGAGTGCGATTACGAGTAGAAAGTCGACATGGAATTGGAATTGGAATCGGGGATGGGCCAACAACTGGAAACGATCAATACTGGATTCTTTGTTCTTTAAGGAAGAATTCTTCTGGAACTTTATAGACATTTTGGAGTGTCTCATAATTCTATAAATTATTACTGTTATTCAAGGGGAATTCTTCTGACAAAAATGGGGAGTGTAATATATCATCAAATTAGTTATTTTTTAGGAAGAATTCTTTCTATTATTCCTTTTCTTCAAGGGGAATTCTTCTGACAAAAATTAATATATTGCAAATCAGCTCTAGAATAACAAGTTCTTTTTATGAAAGAATTCTTCTCACCACATAGAACATTTCCTTCATACAAATTTTAGTTATTAGTTCTATCTTTTCGATAGAGTATTCCCCATTCGTTACAATTCTTCTTCAAGACTTCTAATGCTGCTTCTTCCTTTTTTCGGTTTCAGTTGAAGAGAATTGTTATTTGTGAAGCTTTTACGGGCTTCGCATTTTCGACTGTCGACAAGTTGACAAATGGCAAACCGGTTTTGGCTTTTGGCCAAAGCTTCTAGCCCCTGTAGTTCCCCCCTCTCTTCAAATTCGAGCTAAACTAAAACTCATTTGGAATAAAGTATAAATATATAAATAAAATAATCGTTAGCAAATCAAAATGCATACAAATTTCAGCAAATTTCAAGCCAGCAAAAAAAGGGGAAAAGAAAGCGCGTGGGCGAGCCGAGAGCCGAATCGAATACCGGCATCGGAATAAGTATCGGGAATCGGAATTGGAAACGGCTCTAATCGCTGGGAGGTTTGGGAACATCAATTGGTTAATCAATTTGCCCAAAAGTGAATTGAACGAATTAAGCTGATTGCCGGCCCGACAAATGCGGGCTTCGATGTTTTCACCCTTCTGCCTCGGGGGAGGGGATTACACGAAATGCCCAGCGCCCATGCCGGCGGTTCTTTGTTTTGCTCCCTCGGCTTTGAGAGGTTTCCCAGCGGACTCGCTGTTTTTTCTATGCGTTCTATGATTTTTCTAGATTTTTTCTTTATGTTTTTGTTTATTTTTATTTTAATTTTATTTATTTCGATTGTGCCTATGGACTTGCGGTTTATTCAAACTACGTTTTGGGTCTTTTAGGGCAATTTCTGAATATACGGTTTGTTAACCGAAGGTTAAATAATAACAGGAGGTGTAAAGGGCACACAATGTGCTGTATAGCTAGAATTCAGTACTACTTTGATATTGGTCAGTGGAAAGTATATTTTTATATTTTCTCAGCTCTTAACTCCAATTTTGATTAACTGGCAGTTAATCCGAATGATAAATATTAACCAGACATTGAGAAATCGGCGTGAAAACAGTCAAATTTAGCCAAAAACCACTTAGGATTAGACGTGTTCCCCTTCTTCTGAACATCCTATTGATTCTTCAGATACTTGCAGTTGTCTGGTAGATGCATCCGCACCCCCATGTCCCATTGCCTCAGTCCCTTACTTGACTTACTTGTTGATGCAAGGCCCACACCCCTTACTGACAGACAGAGCCCCTCCCACCGCCTATGGCCGATAGTTCGATGTAGTATTGGTCAAATCTGTTGAAATGTTTACACTTGCCACATGCATTTGTAAGCAAACAGAGGGGGGTTTTTTTCTTTTCTGTATTTGCCCGCGGTACGCGCGCGGTGACAGTTTTCATTGCTTTGGGACAGGCATGACAACAACAACAACAATAACAAGACAACACATGTGCATTCAATGGCACACAAATAACACATATTTTTGTGGAAATTATTCACGAAAATGCCCGACAGTCCGCCGCAGCTTTTGACAGCCATCTCCGCATCGCATCGAATGGATTTCGTACTGGGACTGCGACTCCGATTCGGATTCGGGGATGATGTTTGGTGCTAGCTACATGCTTGGCTGCCCGGCTGAGGGGTCTCTCTGCCTGTCAAGGCCATAAACTAAGCCCAACTCCCCGAGTTAGAGCTCTGGTGGCGGCTACGTCTCCAGTCCCCGGCTCGGGCTCATTAATGCGCACTATGTGTGCTTAAAACGCCATTTGGGCGTTAGCCGACTGACTGACTGTCTCTCCAGCTGTCTCTCTTTCTTTTTCATTTTTGTTGTGTTTTTTTGGTAAGTAGAAACACTGGGGAAAACAAGGCCCATTTGCATGAGGCGGCAGTCATAATTCTATATAATGCACTTGAAATTACAAACACTTTAATTAAAATAAAAAGCAGTAAAGTCGGGGTTCAAATTATAAGCACGTGTTTGTAAAAGGTTCAGAAGAATCAATGTTCTTTCTTAATAAAAAACATTATTATTAAACTTTTTAACTCCTGTTTTAATATTATAGATATTTAAAAAATATATGATCTAGTTCTAGCTAAATTTTCATTCTAAATCTTAGCTTGCGGTTCAGTTAAAGTTTTGCCTTAAAATAGGTAATTCGGAAAACTCAAATAGTACCAAAAGATTAAACTTGATTATGGGAAATCGCTTTAAAGAATTTGCAACCCCAAATCCTCTATATTATTTGATTAAATTTAGTTTTAAGGCTTACTAGATTTTTTTCTTTTAGAACTTTTTACTTAGCTCGGTTTCAAGTAGAGTTTTTTTTCTTAAAATAAGACTTATTTGATAGGGAAAATAGATTAACACCTTAATAATAAACTTTATATAATACAAATAGAGAATTTTTATTTTTATTTGATTAAATTTAGTTATCAGGCTTACTAGATCATGTTGCTCCTAGAACTTTCCACTTTGTGCTGTTATAAAAGGGGCTTTTCTGCTAGAGTTGTTGCTAGGAAATCACTATTATTAAAGTACAAGTAGTTTTATATACAGTAAACCCTTTTCTAATATATTTTGTATTATATTTCTACGTAATAAATGTTTAAGAAAATCTCCTGCTTGGGCAATGCTTTTTCCCAGTGCCCGAAAAAATACATGTGGTTCGAATACGAACATCTTGATATTCGCTCTCTTTTCGGAACATTAGACTGGATGGATTCTTCGCCCCTTTTCCCCCTTTTTTGGGTATTCAGTTACTGTAACTACTGCGTCTTCTTCGGTTCACTGTTGCTGTTGCCGTTTCTGTTGTTGGACTGCCAACAATGGGCATCATTCATCGCTCATTCACATCGCACTCTCTGGGCAAAGAGTTCTGGGGCACAGAGCGCGTACATTGTACACACAGTACCCCCAGTGCCCCCAGTTGGGGGGTAGGGGTGTGTGGTGTGTGGGGTGTGGCGTTTTCCGCAATGCTTGGGCATAAATTCGCTGGGCGATAAAATGCGCAACGGGCAATACACGATTTCGTTCGGGATAAGTAAGTAAGTCCTTTGCGAGGTCTACGAAAAGGGGGTTGCTTGCTGGCAGGGGAGGGTTTTCCCGAGCCTTAAGAGGCGAGAGGGGGTTGAACATAAAAATATACAAATATATATTTATTAATGAATGCATGGCCAGCGAGAAAGACAGCGAAAAGTTTCGCCAAATTGTCCATAAATCCAATTGGCAATGGTTCTAAATGGCAGGCAGTATCTGTATATCTTTGTATCTGTATATGTATCTGTATCTGTTGGCTGCGTATCTGTGAGTGCTCGTGCTCGTACTCGTGTGCAGCAGCAGCTGATTAATGAAGGCAAAGGCGAACGAGCAAAAGAAGTGCGCAAAGAGGCAAAACACCTGTTAACCTCCTCCGTGTGTGTGATGAGTTGGCAGTAGCCGCTGAGGGAATGCATTCCGTATCTTCCCCCTTTTTTTTGTTGCATGTAACTTGGTTATCCAACTGCGCCTGTTTCTGAAGGGTATTCTATGATATAGTACCTACTTTTTTTTATTGGTAACACACACTTTCCCATTCATAACCTTAAAGGTGTTATCAACAGGGCTTTTCGAGTGTGTTTATTATCGAGAAATGAATGATTCTACTGAAAATATGATATGATAGTGCTTCAGGGGTATGAATGGACCTTAGCGGCAACTCATCTGGCACTTACTACAAAATATAGAAGTTAAATTCCCTGAAAGTGCAATCAATGAAGGCCTTTCATGGTGTGTTTTGTTTTTCGTATTTTTTATCAAGAAGGGAATGATTCTACTTGGAGCTACAAGTTTAGTTGCGAAATGCCGAGTGATATGAGGGAATGACTTTGGGGACTTTGGTGTTGTTATGAAACCTAAAAACCCTGACCTCTCGAACGGGGGGGCACCTTTGATTCTGGGGGATTTCCCCCGAGTACTTTAGTGACCGCAATGAGAATGGGAACGAGGGGAGGTGGAGACATTGTTTACTCGTGATAATGTGAGCTGCAAAATATGTGAGGAAAGTCACGTACTTTTAAGGGACGAAGATCGGTCTCTGATTCTCCTCGAATGCTCACCTGTTCTCTGTTTCTCGTTCTTGCCACCTGCTGCTGTTTAGTTGCTTCCTTGCTTCGTTGACTGCTTTCTAACACTACTCTGCTGAGCAACACTGATGCGCTGGCCGCTTACCAACACTGCTAACAGTGGCAGGCAGACGACAAACACCTGTTTCAGTTTCAAAATTGGTCTTGCAATCAAGGGGTGGGGACTTTCTAACACTTGTGACACTAAAGCGTGACGCTGTTTAAAGGCATTTTGGTAGTAGTAGTTGTAGTTGTTGGTTTAAAGCACTTTGTGGATTCACACTTTAAAAAAATATGTGTATGCTTTTTGTATATGGTTAGAACTTGTGATTCTCTAACTTTAACACACTGGCATTATCGCGAGTTTTGTGGGGGGGTGGGGGGACGTTTTTCAAAAACAGGGGAATATTCTGTATGTTTTCTGTTTTACATATTTTAGGGTTTTTTTTTCGGTTTGTGTTTTTTAATTATTTTTGTTGTGGTAATTTTTGTGTTTTTTGTGATTTGTGTTTCTGTTTCTGTTTCGGTTTCGGTTTCAGTTTCCGCTGCGAATGCTGCTGCTCGAATTGTGGCAGAGTTGCTCACGCGACGGAACCAACACGTTGAATAAAAGTCCGAGCGACGTTCAAATTCGCTTAAAGCCAATAAGTCAGCCAGCGGCAGCGACGCCAACGCCGACAGCGACGGCGACTGCGGCAGAGCCCGACGATTCTAACGCTGCGAGAACGCAACGAAATGGCAAGAGAAACGAGCGCGCGCACGGACCGAGCGAAATCGGAACGGCCAAAAGGCGCGGCCTGCTGTTGTTGTTGCTCGTTGTTCTTGTTGTCAAAGTCGCGCCGCCATAAAATCTAATAAGAATGGCAGTGGTTGGGTTCAAGGAGGGCGCGGTGCGGGGAACGGTTCGGAACGGAACGGGGTGGGTTGGTGGGAAGCGCGCGTCGTCGGTCGTTCTGGCTGCGGCGTCAGTTGGCGACAGCGACAGTGGCGGCGTTGCGTTCGAGTCCGGTACACGCAAAGCACTGAGACACTGAAGTGCCGACGCCGACCGACGCGACGCGACGACAAAGCGACCGACCGACCGGTCGGAACGATTGGCAACGGGCCACGTCAAACAAATAAACAAACGCACTACAAACATCGAACAGAGGCGTTGGGAAGGCAAAAGGGGGTTATTTAAGATACACAGGTTAGATATTAAATATCACCTCTAGAGAGATCTGTCTTTAACATTGGCAGTCAGTTGCTTAACTGTCAGTTATGATTAACGATCAGTTATACTCTGGAGAGTTCAACTTAGATAACTTACGCAAGGCGACAACTATAATAAGATAAACAAGATAAAACCTATGAGGGTATTTAATATTAAAAACAATAATAAACACATAAATAATATAACAATCTGTAAGGCTTGAACAAAAGATAATGGAGATAATACTACGATATTTCGTCATGTTCGTTCTTTCCTAAAGTTTATGATTTATTAGCTGTTAATAAATTGCATAGCATAAAACGGTTCATTAACTAAACAATATTTAAGTCTTAACTTATAACGGTCAACATTTTATGAAATTTAAAGTTAAAACTGCAAAAAAGCCCCTGTTTTGTGACGCCACTGGCCCTGCTATGGAAGTAGATGTGGAAGTGGAATCGGAACGGCAGCGCAGATATCCAAAAATCGAATATGTGTGTGCGTGGAAAAGCGAAAGAGCAAAAAGTCGAAAGCAGAACACAGAAAGCAACAACAAAAGAAGTACAGTGGGGCAGCTCCCAAGGGAATCCGCAAGGGACAGGGCTACTGTGACTACTACGGACTAATCCGACAGGCGATCGATTAACTAGGGATCTTTGTACACATTTATAGCGGCGAGTGTGTGGGAATGGCAAAAATAGCTGAAGCATTGGCCGCTTATCAATTTTCGCATTTTATTTGGGCTGTCAAATTTGCCACCCACCACCACCCCACTTTGCGCCCCCGCCACGCATCCCATTGAGTCGTTTCACTTGATCCCAGCGTACCGAAGCTCTCTCTTTCTACCTCCCTTTCTCCCTCTGTCTCTGTGGGGCTCGTGACTGGGGCGGAACGTTTGGCATCGGACTGCACACACGCATTCGCATTTCAAATGCAGCGACGTCGGCAGCAGCGCCGCCGTGACCTTGAAAATGTTTTTTATGCTCGCCATCGATCCCCCTCTCTACTCTTGTCTCTCTTTTTCTCTTTTAAGCTCAAGCGGCATGCGCAGCCGGTTGTGTTGCACAAAAAAAAAACAGTTTCTGCGATCCCTTAATTTTGAAGATAATTTAATTAAATAACTAAATTTATGTAAATTTGTTAATATATTTTGCTCATAAAAACTGTACATATTTTTCAAGCAGGAGGAAAACTCTATAATAAATTAATATTATATGATCACAATTATTAAAGTCAATTATTAAAAAAAGATAAAGAACAAAGGTTTACAGTTTGTTGTTCTTATCTAAAATTAAACAAAGTTTAACATATAAATAATTTGAAAACAAAGAACCAGAAAATCTGAAGAATATGCCTTATAGGAATTTGATCCTTAAAAGATCATATTTAACCTTCTTTGTATGCAATTTTATTTTTATCTTAGTTAACTTTAAGTTTCTTTATTGAAGCTACGTACTCAGACACTCGAAAAGTGTTCCTAAGCACTGCGATAGAGCGAGAGGGTGACTATTGGCCTCTCGTTTTGACTCAATGCTTAGGAACACTTTTCGCGTGTCTGAGTACGTAGCTTGATATTAATCATGCTTACTCAAAATTCAATTTTCAAATTATTCATATTAGATTTATCATAAATTTGATATTTATTGCAACGTTTTTTATTTGTGATACGGGAATATCATGCCCAATATTGATGCCCATTTTATATCATTATTGGGGTCTCTATTTATGGGTTTTTGTTAGGGAATTTAGTGTTGCACAAACTTTTGAAGCAGGAATACCACAAAGGCCAAGAGCCGAAACCGATAAAGCCCAAGAACACACTTAATTATTGCATAAATAACAACAAAAACAACAGCTACTTGTGGCTGTGTGATAAGTTATCGGTTATCGGTTATCAGTTATCAGCTAACGGTGCACGAAAAAGGCGTCGAGGAAGAGGAGGAGGTAGAGAAAGGCCGAACAAGACGACGTGACAATGCTCAACTAGGGCGAATATTTTGAAGTGAAGGACGCGAAGGAGACGAAGAAGGAGCAAAAGGAGCCGCGAGCTTCGAGTGGGAATTCTCCCCGCTATCAATCCGTTGGGGTTGGGTGGGAATGGAACACCGGCGAAAAAAGCAACCAAACGCCGGCTACAAAGTCGCATAAAAACAATAACAAATGCTCCACTCTTGGTGGCAGCGGGAGAGTAAGTGAGAGAGCGAAAGAGAGAGAGGTGGGAGCCACTGCCAACCGGCTGTGTTCCATTTTCATTTCATTCCGTTCCGTTTCTCGTTCGCACAGTTTGTTTGTCCCACTCACGTTTCCACGCGACCGCCGAAAGCAAAAACAGGCACACGAGAGACGGGCGGCGGAGCAAAAGGGGAGAAAAAGCGAAAGCTTCGTGGCTCGCGTCCGCCTTCGTATCGCTTCGTGTGCGCCTTCGTGCGCCTTCGCGCCCAGTGAATGTACTGGGTCTATTTTTAGACACTTACTCGCATCATGCTGCGCTTCCATTCGCCGCCGATCTCGTCATCCGCTCGCCCATTGGCCGACGGGCTCCAATAGAAACGGCTAGCGGCAAGAACAACACAATGGCAATAACAGAACCCACTGTGGGGCAGCGACAACAACAACAACAAGCACAGCAACAGCAGTAGCAATAGCAACAACTACGGCAACTAATATAAGTATTCCAACACAGAAAAGTTCTATGTCGCCGTCGCCGCTGTTGGCATCTAATAGCGAATTTATAAAGGAATAAAATGAGCATTAAAAGCGCCAAGTGGCGACGGTGAGCGCAGGGGCGCAGGCGGAGGCAGTCGAAAGGGGGGATGGGGGTTCAGGAGGAGGGCGGGTTTGCCAGTGGCATATGGAAATTGTTGCAGCAGCTGCGACGTCCGAAGCGTGCCAAAAAGTGCCCCAAAAGAAAGTGCAGAACAAAGCGAGGGAGACTCACACACACAGTTGTGGTCAGATAAATAGGATGGCGGCGTCAATTGTTTTTACAGTTAGAGTGCCATTTGGTTAACTTTAAGTCAGTGCTAACGACCACTTTAACTGCCAGTTATATCTTTAAAAATTAACAAAAATATAGTATATAAATCACAGTCACAGAGTTACATTATAATGTGACTGTTTTGATAATTGTTTTATTATTAATTATTTGAGTTCTTAGCTGATTAATATTATATTAATTTTTATATTAATATTTTAATGGAAATACGTCGATTAAATAAAAATATTAATCTGGTTAGTTTCCCTTTGTACAAATTATCGGCAGTGTCCGGCTGCTCTCATTTTGTCCGCGCCTGTATGAAAAGCAATATCACACCGAATTGAAATGGGAATGGGAATGCGAAGGGAAGAATGGAAGTGAGAAGATTACAAGCGACGGATCTGCGGCTGCTGTGCGCCTGTTCGCACTTCTGCAACTGCAGTGGGAGAAGCTTTCGCACACACACACACACATTCGCGAGTTGGCTGATGTGCGTGTGTGGGAGCACTCCCACTCCTTCCCTTGGAAGCATCCAGCGCAGCGCCGCACTCTGTTAGTCAATTGGAATTGTCAGTTATTGTTGCTGCCGCTGCTGCTGCATTCATAGCTAAAATCTTGCTTTAATGAAATGCTAAAACGTGTTATGTAAACCAACAACAAAAAAAAAAAAGATAACTGGGCGGGGAGTCGACCCAACGAATACCCAAGGAATTACTAACAAGTCAAACTCCTGGGTCAGGCCTTATATGCCGCCCTCTACAGGGTACTCCAGGCAATTTCAATAGCAATTGCTGTGCATGTGAATATGTGTGTAGATTTGTGTATATGCAAATAAATATTAATCATTGCATACTAAGGAAACCCATAAAAAAATCAACTTAACCACAATTTAGAGTGTCTGGGTCGCTGGGTCGCCTAATTGATACCCATCAGGGATACACGCCCACACACCGAAATTGGAATTTAAATTGGAAGTTGGAGAGTGGAGACTAGAACGCAATTTAGGGAAATGTGGAAGGAAAGTGGAAGCCTCCGTGTTACCCCTTTTAAATGTATAAATATTTAAATGTTTGATGTTTATTTAATATATATCTTAGCAAGTGTCAAGTGGTACGTGTTAATTTCATATTTTTCTTACTCCAAACATTAAGAAACCTGTCTTTACGTGTTATATTTATATTCGAGGATCACGGTATAATATTAACATACTTATTGAACCTGAAACTGTGATAAGTTAAGGAGCTTTAGCTGAAAGATATTTGATATATACTTATTTCTATATAAACTATTTATTTAATTTATTATTTATACGAAAACAAGGGATTTATTATACATTTTCATAATAATAATAATAATAATAATTCATAATTAGCAATGATATGAGGTTTCCATGATCCGTATCCCTTGAATTAATCAAAATTATTTACTTTTTCAGTCAGAAACTGTATCAATTAAAGTATCTTGTGCTAAGACTATATTATATATGGTTTAATTAATATAAAAACCAAGAAGTTAGCACGAAATTACCGAAAAATGACCTACTAAGTATAAACCTTATACCTTTCAGCAGCTTATAAGACTGAATATCTTTTATATTCTTCTTAATTCCAATTCAGAAATATATAAATATATTTCGAGATAATATCAGGTGATCGGGGTAGAATCTTTTTCGGAAAGACTATAACTATTTTTTATGACTTTTTAGCTATTAGTCAGCAAAATGCATTGGCAATGCAATGACTTTGTGGCAATAATTAGACACATATTGAAATAGTGTCGCGCGGCAGAAAGGCGAAATGTAATAAATAATAATAATAATAATAAACTGATTTGCATACTAATCGATGGGGTTCTCAGTGGGAGGCAGGCTGTAGGGGTTGGGAGCTAAGGGAGATTGTACGAAGCGGAAATGCCTGATGAGCTAATGGTGTGTGTTGGGTAAGATCAGGGCCAGATCACCGGCAGGTGATTACGCGAAGCCATCGATCAGCCCTCGCATTGTCTCGGCCACCACAGCTTCCAGTCACTTGATTTATCTATCGTGTAAGTGTCCAAGTGCCAAGCCCAAAAACCCAGTCAGAACGAACACACACGACGACGACGACGACGATGTTGACAATGGGAACTGTGACCAGTCTCGAGATTAGGTAAATATTTTTGGGGGGTGGGGATAGTGGTGTTGGGGAGCTGCCGAAATATCTGACAGATCACCAATTGTCACTCGCCACTTGTTTACAGCCGGGACTTGTTTACACTCGGAGAGAAGGGTTTCTGCGATCTTTGGGGGCTATGTCTGGCTCTGAGTTAATTCCATTGGCTCGCTGCTGGCTACTGGACTTGGCCTCCATTGTTAGGCTCTAACTTGGCCAAGACAGTGCTGACTTTCGAGAGGGGTTTGTCTTTGCCAGAAGGTTCTATTCGTTCTATAATAATTTAATCAATCTTAGCTTGTAATTTAAAAGGGAATTCAATTTTTAGGGGAGGCTTAAAAGCAACTATATTAGATTTAAGATTAATTGTATTTATCGTAATATTAATTTAAAATTAAATAGAAAATCGGTAATCTCTGGTATTTCTTAAAGAAACTTTCGAAATCATTTGGAAAATATGTCAAAACACATTCTCCACTAAATATTGCATTTTCTGCATTTCTGCCGGCAGAGGCTGGGCATAGAAATTTGCTGACTCGCTTGCTGACTCTAAGAGAAGTTTGTTTTATTGGAAATTATAATTATAAAATATTATATTATAAATATAAAGTCGAATTTAATTACAAAATGTGTTAAAACTCATGTTCTACTTAAAATATGGCATTCTCTTTTTATTCAGACTTAAACTACAAGTATTTAGATGCAGGACCGACCTTCATCCAATTGATTATTGTGTGAGGCATGACAATAAAAAATAGAAGAAGCAAATACTACATATAGTACTGCCTTATCAAGCCATATCGATTTGAGCTTTGAACGCCATAAAACTGAAGTCACTATGAAAGAATGAATTCTTTTATCAATTCAATGACGTATGGGAAAAATTTATTCAAGCTTCGCGAACAACAATAACAATTAGAAGCCAAAATAAAGTGTATTCACAGCTTCGTTGGACTGCAAATAGAAAATCCCCCTTTTGTTTATGGATTTCTGATAGTTCGAATCTTGTTTTTCCGCATGCCAGCCACCAGCCACCATTAGATGGAGTCGCCGGAGTCCAAGATTAACACATCGAGGCGGAGCGGAGCGGACCGGGTTAAATGACACGATCGATGGTCAACCTGTCTCCAAGTTCGAGCCACTAAGCGGCGGTTATTGATTAGCAGTGCGACTTGGCAACATCTTAATGCCCCGACCGAGTGTCGATGGCCTGCGAGGGCATGAAACATAAATCAAATCGCCGAAGATCGTCCGAATATATCATTATTATATGGTATTAGAGGCTTCGATAGCCGATGGGAGATGTGTCACTGCCAACTGTGGCACAATGTGGCACATTGTCGGGGCTCCGTGCATCCTCTCGCTGGCTTTTATGGCTCACGCAAGACCATAAAAAGCACTTGGCCCAGTTGGTAAGGGAACGAGGCAACGGGGCGTATGAGGAATGCTCGAGTGCGCAGCTAGAACTACTTACAATGTAGTTGACATTTGGCAACATCCTGTCGAAAGTGATTGAAGCACTGTCTTCACTTGCACTTTACTTTCACCAATTTGTAGTTTCGGCCATTAAAAGCGTGTTGGTAAGAAGCTTATTACTTGAAATCAATGGGGAGTGTACTTAGGACGGGATTATTATGGTGATTTTATCGAAAAATGTACTGTTAGAGTAGGGTTTACTGTTTGCCAAGTAGGACATTTTGAAAAGTAACTTAAAATTTCGTTAAAAAGCAGGATATTGTCGCGTCTTTCGGACATTTATCTGTTTTTAGCTTCCCTTATTGAGAAATCGAAGCTATAATATTTTCGCCTAAGATTGTGAACGAATCTTTCCCCTTTTAATCAGTGCATGAGTGTGTAGTGTGTGGGGGAGCATAGTAAACAAGGCGAGTAGTCATTTAATCATAGTCAGAATACAGAATAGTCAGAGAGTTCGGAAGGGGCGACAGATGACGAATGCTCTGATATCGGGATATGCGCCACCTGGCGGCGGAAATGCGCCAACGTAATTGGCGATAAAAGCAAATTTATATTTGATTCACGGGAAATCCGCTGACTCGGAATGGGATGCACTTTTCAATGCTGTTTCGTGCGTTTTCCAGATACAGAGATATAAAATGTTAAGAAAAATAAGAAAAAAAAAAAATAATGAAAAAATATTAACCGGAGGTTAAGAAAAAGAGGTCATAATTTCTCAAATTTAGAAACTAGAAATCTTACCGCTCTCTCTTCACAGCTTATATTACCTCGATCTAGGCCCAATTATTTTTCTGTTGAGTCTGCACTTGCGTTTCCCTAATTGTTGCTTTGTAGGGAAAATCCTGAATGGGCTGAGGAGCCGAGCCGGAGGCAAGGCAAACATTATTGTCTGTGGGCAGCACGCGAGAAAAGCTTCCGGGCCCCGACTCCGTGGGCTGCCTCCGTTGGCTCCGTTATTTTCTGCCTGCGACTCCGTGTGGGTTGCCAGTTTCCTGGGAAAAACGCGGAAAAGCGGATCAATAACAGGGGCGGCGACAACACGACAGCCAAGGGCGCCACTCGGCAGCCAGTCCTTCGGCGAGTCAGGCCAGTCAATCCTTCAGTTAACCAGTCCCCAGACCCAGTCTCCAGTCTGCCACCCTGTCGCCCCGCATAAACTTCAATTAGAATTTAAGCGAGTGGAAAGCAAGCACAGACATCCGAGAGTAGCAGCAGCCAAAAAAACAAGTAAGATGGGGATAATGCTTATCGATCTAGGGAATACCCTTTAATGTGATTTTTCAGGGGAAAATATAGTAAGTAAGAAGCTAAGACCTCTGGGAAGGTCACTTAAACGATAGTTTCAAATATAATCTTTGATGCCTTACCGTATTTACTTAACTTACAATTATGATCTCATTTTGGTTTTAGTTTTACGATATTGATAACCTCTGATGTGTGTTTTTTTGGTAATATCAGCTTATCAAATAATCCCAGCAATTGTGACAGCTTGACGTAGGCTTTGCTATGTTTTACGACCATAAATGAGCGGGCAGAAAATTCCAAATACACCGATGATCCAAGAGAGCCCATTCCCCTAACTGTTGCACACCAGATTTTATTCGCAAGAGACTGGCTTCCAGAGATTCTCTGCGAATAGTTGGCAACTGGTGACCCATTTTTTGCTCAGGGAGGAGCAAGCGGAGGAGGCCACACCCAAAACATACCTTGAAAGCGAAACTCTGCATTGTTTTCGGGATCCACTTCGTATCGATTGACGAAGGCGCTCCACCACTCCCCAGCTACCAACTTCAAAAAAAATAGAGGAAAAAAAAAGGAATATACAGAGAGCCATGGAGCGAGGTCCTGCACGCAACACGAAAACTTTCTTTCACATTTTTTCGACGCCCGCTTTTACGATACGAAATTACGATTGTATAATAAAGCGGACGACAGCTGGCAAAGGGAGCAGGGAGCAGGAGCTTGGGCTGGGGCTGGGGCTTGGGAGGAAGCCTCGACGACGATGGAGACATTGAAAGAGAGGAGCACGGCGTCCCCGGATCCGAGTCCGCGTCCGCGTCCGAGTCCGGGTCTGGGCCAAGTGGGCCGCCATTTTGTGTGCAGACTTGTGGCGCCAGTTTTATGTACTCGACGAGCAACACGCGTTCGCGGACAGGCGGCCAGTGGACAGGCCATGCCTGGGATGTGGGCTAAACAGTGCTGGCCCAATCTGTTACTCGGGGAAAAGGCCAACAAAAACCAAGAAGCCAGGGCACTAATTAATTACTTATTCCCCAATTATTGCTAATTAACATATTAATTAATTTTTATTAATTGATTTACTTTGATTGAAGCGAAGTAATTTGGCATTTAAAATTACCCAAGAGGTTGCGAGGTTAACTGGGTATCTTAATCTTCATTTTCAATCTATATCCAGTTTTTCGACTGGATAAACTTTACCTGACCTGAAGGACTGACTTCTTATGGTTATGTTAAAGTAACAGTGACTTAACTGTTAGTTTAAATTTAAGAGGAGTTAAGGTGGCTACAAATATAATTCGGTTTTATCGACCTTCTCAGTTTAAATGATTTTAACCGAAGGTTAAATAATAGGAGCTGTTAAGAGCACAAAATGTGCTGTAAAGCTTACAAACCAGGGTTACTGTACATTTTCTGATTAAGTTAAGAAATTATCTTTATTTCGATACTTTTGAATATTAATTTTTTGGAAGATATTAACCTGAGGTTAAGAAAATAAGTTAAAATTTCCCAAAATGTTGCTAGAAAATAGAAGAAAAGCCAAGGTTACTGTATATTTTCTGACTAGGTTAAGAGTTGACCCTTACTTTGAGTCATTTGGATAACAGTTTCTCGAAAAATATTAACCGGAGATTAAATATATTTTCTTTTTCCCTAAAACTAGCTGGAAAATAGCCAACTTAGCCACACTAAACGTGGGATGTTAAGACTGGTAACTGGGAACTAGTAACTGGGAACCCGAAGACCTCGCACTAGGACTGTGGACTGCGGATATGCGGCGACGCCGGCGTCAGCGGTGGACTAGGACATAAACTCATTTATTGTGTGGGCCGTGGCACCCAGTCCCAGTCGGAGTCCGAGTCCCAGTCCTAGTCCCTGTGCCAGTCCCAGTTCCAATCCCCAGTCTATGGCCCACGTCCAGTGGTCGCCAGGCGGGCGTGCGCTACGCAATTAATTCAAACACTCGAAGGACACAGGTCACACACAGGTTTCCCCAATCAGCCGCTGGCTTTTTTCTTCCTTTTTTTTCCCCCTTTTAATGAAGGGAAGGCTGGGTGCGAACAGGTGTGAGTTTTTCGGGGGGTTGTGCTCGTTGGTGGTTGCTCCTTGCTGGTTGCTGCTGGCCCCAGCATATTTGCGTATGTGATTTGGCCCCGGCATGTGGTTAATGGCGTCAACAAACGATTGCCAGAGCCAGGCCTGAGCCTTCTCCAAGCCAAAAAGGGAACATATTACCCCGACAGTGTCTCTGTTTCATGTGTAGGTCCAATTGTCGCTGGAATATGAGTTTGTAATGATAACAGAGGAATTTTTTAAAAGGTTTCTGCGAAGAATATACTTGGAAATTTTAGTTGGAGTTATTTGCAAAGAATTTAAGTCAAAAAACTTAATTAGAACTAATTAAAAGTTGTATTTATTTCATATTTATGTTAATATTGAAAGGTATTAGATTCATTATTTATTATTTCTTGTATTAAAATAAGTAAGACTTGTTGAATATTCAGAAATTCTTATTGAAAAGCACCATATCCCCTGCGAATATATATACTTTTGTATAAAATATGTGTCAGACCGAAAGTAATAGCGGTTTTTGGTTAGAGGTTAAGGGGTTGGCAGCTCAAGGGGCACTTGGTTCCAGCTCCGATGGGATCTTTTGATATTCCCCGCCAGAGACAGAGTCCGGAACACGGGAAACGGGGGAATCGCCGCCGCTGTTGCTGCTAAGCACACCGAAGCTTGGAGTACATGGTGGCTCTCCGCTGATAAGGCTCTGCCTCCAGTGGCGTCTACTTGCGACAGGGGTTGGCTCCACCAAGCCAGATGGCTCCCTCTTGGAGAGGTGCCTCTGCCTCTGGCTCTGGCGCTGGTGGAATGTTCTCAATTGAAGTGAATCGTGAATCATATCCTCAACCTACAAGTGAACTCTGAGTGGAATGAAATTGGAATGGAGATTACAATATTTCATTCACACACAGAGTGTGTGTGTGTCGCTGTGTTCTTTTTTTTTTTTTAATTTATTTTATTTTTATTTTGAAGAAACAACAATTGCGATTGCGAATGTCAGAGCGGTTGAGTAGAAGAGATATTTTAGTATTTATCAATCATTTTCTAACACCGAAAACTGAATGGAATAGTATTCACACTTCTAATGAAAGTTATCTAGAAAGTGTATAGCTTAATATTATAATATATAATAAAAATAAAGTACGTGTTAACTAACATGAACTTTCTGAAGCGTCCCGTTAATATATAATATATAATAAAAATAAAGTGCGTGTTAACTAACATGAACTTTCTGAAGCGTTCCGTTAATTCTAAACTCGATTAAATAATTAAATTAATGAAGATGACACACTTCCTAACAGAACATCTTGTGCGCGTAACAGCCACTGTTAAAGAGCTAACTCCGGGTTATAGCCTCAGGTTAAGAAAACTCCTTCACCGAACCCCCAAGTGCTTAGATAACCAAATAAAATGGCAAACCTTAACCTCTAATTTACTTAACAGCCTCTGTAAAAGGGCTTACCTTAATAAAGTTAACTGGAGATTAAGAAAACTTATTCATCGAAGACTCTAATGCTTGCCACCGAAAACTGAATGGAATATGGAACTAAGGGTAGATTACTAATATATATTTTTTATCTTCCTTTTTTCTTCAATAACAAATATAGGTCGCCTAATGTACAAACATTTTTTTATCTTTTCTTATTATAAAGTACAATATAAATTTTTAGAGATCAGTTAATGGCATTGTTTTTCTACTATATATTATATAAAACAAATATATATATATATAAATATAAGAGTATAATGCCTCCAACATTCTACTTTCATCAGTTTAAAATATATAAATATTTTTATACAAAATAATGTTCTAAGGACTGGACAGGCTTAAACTACAAACTATTAGGATACATGTAGGTTTAATATACCCTTTAAAATGATATATTTCCAATTAAAACTGAATATAAATAACTCACTTACCAGACAAAATTAGGATATATTTCAGAGAACAAATATATTCTTAGCTATTTGAACTCATAAGAATATACATTGAAAAATGGCTTTATAATACAGAAAAGGTCCCGCTGATCCCTCAGATCCCTCTCGACCTTTTATGATCACCTCCCTAATAGGACAAGGGCAGCTCCCAAAGTGTTAGTTAGTCACCCAGAGATAGGCCCCACCCCCTCCCGAATGCTACTCCGGCTGTTGGCCAATTGGACAATCGGCAGATACGACTCGACCCGGTGCAGAGGGAGAGATTCCAGCGCCAAGTGAAATCACTCGCGCGAAAATAGCGACAATTACTTAATGCATTTAATAAATTCAAGCCGGCAACTATTGGCAATAAATTATAAGCGCCGCGGCCGCGGTGTCGGCCGATAAAGCCCTGGATCGGTGGAGGGATCGATCGTTCGAGCGATCGATCTATCGCTCGGACGCTTGCCAGTTGTAATTGCTAATTATAACCGAGGGCCGACGGCTGCAGATCGGAACTGGCTGTCGGGGATTGGCCAGCCGGGTTTGGGTTTGGGTTATCGCCCGCCAATCGCCGGACTGATTGATAGCACCCATGAGCATCAAGGGCTGAGCGGCGGAGGGTGCCATCCAGGGGGTGACTTCCGATTAGATTCCACATTAAGTCATGCTCTATAACTGTGTCCATGTGTCCACTCGAGGCATTTTCCGCAAGAGATCTACGTATTTCCATGGCATTTGATTGTAAATTAGCGGCAGGTCGAGATTAAGAGTAGTAATTTCTTGCTTTCAAATTAATATTTCTCGTTTAGGTTAACTGCCAGTTAACTAACGTTGACTTTCTGGAGGGTTACGTTAATTCTAAACTCGCTTAAATAATGAAAATGATACACTTTGTTGGGTTTCCAACGAAAAGCAACTCCTCACAGCGCCTAACAGCCTCAGTTAAGGAGATAACCTTCGGTTAATAAGCTGGAGATTAAGATAACTTCTCTCGGGTTTTTTAGTATCTAATGAAATGGCCAATCTTAACCTATAATTTATTTAACAACCACTGTTGAAGAGCTATCCTTCGGTTAACCAACTGGAGATTAAGAAAACTTGAAAACCCAAAAGAAATAGCAAACCCTAACCTCTTGTTATTTAACCGCCACTGTTAAAGGGATAACCTTCAGTTAATAAGCTTGAGGGCAAAAAAACTTCTCTAAATATCTGGAAAACCCAAAGAAATGGCCAACTTTAACCCCAAATTTTTTAAAATTCCCAAATATTCAACGAAGCCTAAGCTGATTAGAGTCTTTTTAGGCAAGTTTGCAGTTGTTTTGTCCGCTTGTTTGCCCAGCGAGCACATTGGAATTGCTAAAAAGACACACACACAGCGACTCACAGAGTCACAGTCACAATAATTTATATGCAAATCAAATATATATTTTGCTTGTGATTAAACCGTTTTGCTTTTTTCATTAACACCCTGGCACCACCTTAACCCCTGCTGTGCTGTGCCAACTTGTCAACCAAAGCCAAAGCTGGCGATTGTCTTTTCTTATGGGACTCCGAAGATGTGCGTGAGGAGTCACTAGTTACCTGTCACGATTCACGACGAGGAGTCGAAGGAGGAACTTTAAAAATATATAAATTAGGGTTAAATGGACGTTACGTATACGCAAGGTAGACCCTGGCTTGGGTAATTGGAATTCCTTTTGGGGACTTAGCTATCTGTAAATGTTGCTGTTTTTCTAATAATTATTGGATCGCGAGTCGTGTACGAAAGACATAAAAAATGGCTGTAAAAAGTTGTTAGATAATTAAGTTAGTTAAATGAATGGGAATAGTACTTGTATAAGTGATTGAATGTGGTCTGTATAGCTTCATATTTACGCCTTACCACAGCTTAATTAGGATTTATCTTTATATTTTTCGTCAAGTTACTTAACTTTGTCATCAAATTAAAATTAAACTTTTGTGTTTTGACGGTTTTAAATAAGGTTTGAAGAACAAAGAGTGGAAGGGAAAGTCTGCGCTTGATTTAGAATATTTTCGATAATCTCCATATTTAGTCTTGATGACGGTTTGGCACAGTTCGATTGATACACCATTTTGGTATGCAGATTTAGGTTTTATTTAATTTTCTCCAAATGAAATTAATGTATTTTTATTAGAAAAATAAATGTATATCGAAATATATCGATTTATTATTATTTTTTAATGCTATTAATTAAGTAGAGTTTACTTTCTCCTATATTCATCATATAATTATCGATCAAGAAACAAAATATCAAGAACAATTTAAAAATATAACAATAATTAAAAAAAAAATGAATAATAAAAATACAAAGAAATATCGATAATTATCGTTTCAATAGTATAGAAAAATAAAGGAATATGGAAAATGGTCGATGTTGTATTATATATTGATGTTGTCGATATACAAAATTGTTATTATACATTTATCGATATCAGAAATGTATAATACAAAATCGATAGTTTTCAATAACAATTACGAAAGATTAAAACAAAATCGATTATCAGTAATTTCTTTTTCTATTAAAGAAATTTGAAAATATATGTAACAGTCTTTTTCCTTACCTAAAACTATATTTATTTATGATCAGCATCAGCAGGCGAGTCGATTTAGCCATGACAAGCTAAGTTTACCCCAAGAAAGCTGCGATCGTGACTAAAAAGTGGCGCTGCTCGCATCGCTAACTGATTAACTGCCTAACTGTCCAACTGGCTGACTGACTAACTGACTATTTGGCCAACCGACGGCTTGGGCCTGGCCAAAAAGCCGCTCAGACGCTGCGGCGGGCAGCTCTGCTTTTGATTAAGCTCATTTGCATTTGAATGGGCGAGCTGGACGCTGGTTTTATGTTACTCCGCCGGGAACAAGGTGGAGGTAGGCAGGCGCAGGCAGGAGGGGGCCTGGCGAGGCTTTGAATTTCTAATAAGCCAAGTTATTTGCGCATGACTCAACGACGAACGGTGCGTCGTCGATAATATTCATGATACCTTAGCCTAGCACCTCGGATCTGAACGGAACGGATCGGTGGGGATCGGCTCTGGGCTCCGGCTCTGGGCTCCGGCTAGTTGGGTTAGTTGGGCAAATATTTATAGAAGCGCCTCGCCGCGTCGAATTAAATTTACATTTGCGACTGTTTGTAGCTGCAAGCCCAGGCCAAGACGCCTATTTTTAGCCAATGAGTCTCGGTTCCCCGAGTCTCCGAGTATCGGAGTCTCCAGCCAATCAGTCTGCAGTCCAGCGATGAGTCGCCCCAAAAACCCGAGCACGAATCCCGAACCTGAACCCGAACCCGAACCGTTGACTAATTATATCTCTGGCACATTTGTCATATCGGCCTTGAAGGTCGTCCGTCGTTGCAAAAATATTTGCTCCTAATTCCCCACTGACAGCGCGGGGTGAAAGGTGAAACTTTTCTAGGTCTAAAAATAAGCCAAGTATCATTAATTTATTTATTAATTATGCCAATCAAAGCTTTATATATATAATAAAATAATAACTTATCTCTTACCTTTTGATATAATTAACTAATTAAATGCTTGAATCATAAATATGCTTATTAAAGAGTTATAATAATAACTTCTTCTAAGAAGAGTTTATATTTTCATTGAAATATTAAAATAAATATTCTAAATATATACATTTTCTTGGGATCACTTTTCCAAGTTATTAATACAAAAAACCCCCACCTTAGGCTTCATTCGATGACTAGTTCTAGTCACACTACTAATAGCAGTTGTTTATACAGATGTAATTAACCAATAAGCAGGAATATCTAATATTTATTTATGACAAGTAACCAAGGTACCAAATACAAGCATCTTACAAATTTTAAATAAGGCAAAAGTATGGAATTAAAGCCAAATTTCCGAATTTTACAAAATTTTAAAACAGTGCTTGCTCAGTTTTCCATTTTCATTCGCATTTTCCCTTTCGGTTCGCTGCGCGCGTTGCGTTCTAATGAAGAATTTTTCGCATCCCAAAAAGCAAAACGCAATCATTTCCAATTATTCGCAATTACCCGCTTTCCATCTCGCTCCAGCCTCCTCTTCTCCTGGCAAGGAGCTCCTCCTTTTGGTTTTTTTCTCTTTTTTTGTTTTTTTTTTGGCACATTTGCCGCTGGCTCCAGCGAGTCGCGCATTGTGGATGAATTAGTCAGGAAATTAATTAATCAAAACTAACGCAAAAAGCAACAATTCGAGAACAACAAAGCGGGCAAAATAGCGAAGCGAAAGATGCACTGAAAAAAATTAATATAAGCAAAGCAACAAGTAATTTTAAGGAATTTTGATTCCTTAAGAAAAATATTGTCTTGAAATTGTAAAAAACAATATAAAACCATATTAAAGATAATTAATTATTATATAAAGTTAATATATAAAATGTTTAAGTATTAATTTGATATTTTTAAAAAATTATTTGTATATTCCTTACAATATACAGTTGCGGTCAAAATAATAGTAGTGCTGGTCTAGTGAAAAGTTTTTCGGCTGTATCTTCCCAATGGGTTGACGAATCCAATTCATTTCTTCATATTAGTAATTACCAATATCTGCTCTTCCAGTATATGAAGTGATGTCGTCTTATCACATCTCTTTCTATTTTATTTTGCATTATTTCCCAATTTAGCACGTTTTTGGCGCAATCAAAATAATAGTAGTGTCAGATAAATTTTTTTTTATGATTAAATTTACTAAACTTTTCTTAAGATTTTTGGTCTTAAACATTACTTTAGGATGTTATCAAACAGTTTTTAGCATTTCTATATCCTTCGTTTATATTTGGTCCTGGCAATATGGAATGTGGAAAAAAAATTGCTGCCAAGAGGCAAAATCTGATTAAAAAGTTGATATCTGAAAGAAAAACCTACTTCAAAGGGTATATATTATTGTATGCTCATCTAAAATGATCACATAT